>JAQGAW010002897.1:0-13846 GCA_034698025.1 Phthiracarus crinitus | reverse complement strand
TTTAACGCTATTTTTGAATATTTTAAAGCCATTTTAACAAACAATTAGTTAATTTTTAGACTTGTAAAACCCATTTTAGCCAATTTTATGTCCATTTTTAACCTTTTAAAACCCATTTTTGTCCTATTTTAAGCCCATTTTGTTTGAAGATAGGAGTTTATTTTATCGATAGGAGTCTTTTGTTTGAAAAAATCCCTTAATAAACATAGAGAAAAATTCCCTTAATAAATATAGAGACTGGTCCAAATACAGACAGACATACATACAGACAGACGGACATCTCAAATCCAATAGCTGACTTTTACAAAGTGAGCTAAAAAAGTCGCAAAACTAGACAAATCAAATAATTGTTAAAGTTTAAAGTTTGCTAAAACTATCTTATTATCATTTTTAAAAAATAAGTATATTTTTTATATTATCATACAATGTTAAATAAATATATTTTGAGATATTTAATTTCCGTAGCAAATATATTTTTTGTTTTGAGTAATGATTAAAGTAGAGGTGCAAAAATGGTGAATGTTTGAGTCCCGTCCTGTACTGTAACGATACAGTATTTAAATGTGCATTTTCAGCAATATATCAAATTTTTTCAGTTTTAATTTCTACCTTTACAATGACAATAATATCAAAATTTATTTCATGTCTATGTGTAACATGATTCGTTTATAAGTAACATAAAACTTGTAATTTTTAACATATTTATTTATAAAATTTTATTTTATGAAATTTTTCCAACATAATTTTATATCCTGTCCCGTCCCGATAAATTTTAATAATGATCCTGTCCAAATCTTTAGGGTAGGGCCGGGTTAATTGCGTTTGTGAAGAGTAGGGTAGGGTGTGTTTGGGTTGAGACGGTTTTGACCAGTCTGAGTTGGGTCGAATGGGGTGATGTTGCGCTTAATAGGGTTGCGTGTTATCGGGTAGGTTTGTGAAGATTCGAGTTGGGTAGGAAGTATTAGATTTTTTTCGATTTGGTTGGTGATAAATTATATCTATATTAAAATCTCAAATGATTAATTCTTTATTGTTTACTGCTCTACTAATATATTCTTCAATAAGACTTAGAAAATTCCGCTTTGTCGTCATCGCCGAGTTGTATATTAAAATGATATCGATTTCATTTATAAATATTGCTAAGCAATTACAATATGATTTCCTATTTTGATACTTTATAATGAACAGTAATTTGCAATTGACTTTAGAATAAAAAGCGCATCCGTAAGCTTTTTGTTCCTTTTTTGTTACTTATCTGAGCTATTATTTTAAAATTATCGAAATCGATTTCTTCGTCACTCATTAGTCAGGTTTCAGCAAAAAGCATAATATCCGATCTCATATAGTTATGGTCGCATTGTATATCTTTATAGTTCATTAAAAACGATTGAACATTTTGAAATTTAACTTTTATTGCACCACTGATATCATCACAAAAATTTGAATGAAATATAAATACAGGCTACTGTTCTTAACCTAGTAACTTCCGAATCGCCTTCCAAGACAACATTTGTTTTTATTGGCTGAAAAAGTCACCACAAATTAAGAGTCGATTGGATGTTCGTGCCCGACTAAATGCAACATATACATGGGATAAAAATAAACGTTTGTCTGAAGATGATATGTGGACAACTACATCGTCATAACTTTTTTCCTGAGCTTTATTTATTGTTAATGCTTCACAGGATACAAACGGAAATTGAGTTCCCCTATCTCTAACGTTTTGACGAAATTTTGGATTATTCATAGGTATTTCTCGTGTAAATTTCTCAATTGGTGTCCAATTAGGTTCATAACCACTTATAGCAAAAAATTATACAATTGTCTTGTTTTTGCACCGTTATTTTTATCAATTTCTTCAATTTTTATAAGAATTCCACTACCACCTTTGACTAGTCCATATTCAGTATTTATGTTTATGGTAATCATATAATTTCCATTCTTTTTCAGGAGTATATTTGTGGCCAATCCATATGTCTCAGTACGTTTCTTCATTTCTATAAATTTCAACGATGTCTGTTTCAATTCAGCGATGACATCGCCATCCGCTATATCTTCAACTTAATATGCTATATTCGAATTTTTATTAAGTAATGTCATGTTATAATTATCGACGTCTGCATTAGTTCGAAATAAGTTAATTGCATTAGATGGCAATGAACTCCCGGGAAAATTTTGAATAATTTAGAAATTATCAAGGGTAAACCAAAAGTGAGATGGTAACCCTACTTGCTAATTCAATTATTACGTTATTAAGTGGTTCTAATTTGGATTTCATACAAAATTATAAATTCATACAAAATTTTCTCTATTTTTCATTCAATGTTGTCATAAGTTTATTATACTCGTTGTTCGATTTAATCTTTGGAGCAAGATATTTTTCCATTTTGTTTGTGGATGGTTTAACGTTTATATCTTGACTTTAACTATAACTGGCATTAGTGTCAACTGTAAACACACTATATTCATGACTTTGTTTAGTTTCCAATTCTTCGTTTTTAATGTATTCGCATTCATGTTCATTATACCTTTCTTCAAAATCGGAAGCATCTTGCAAAATAATAGGTATATTTTAAAGCGTTAGATTGAGTTATATTTTATCGAGACTGTTAAAAGATTTGTTTGATGTCAACATTTAATAAATCTTCGATTTCATTAATCCACAGAACATACAGTTGACACTGTTCTCGATAATAATTATATTCGTCTGTTTTAAATTATATCTCTTGAATCGTATAATGTTCGGTTTTAACGTCTTTCATTATATTCACAATTATATTTTAACGCTGTTATTTCTCCATATTTTTCCACTTCGTCCAAATTATCTTCGTTATCAATTTTCTTTTTTTTCTTTTTTTTATTTAGTAGCTTCAGATATCGATTATAACATACGCAAAAATCAGCTATACAAATATTTTTCATTTTATCTGGTCTTATTGGATAGTAATCTAAATCTCCTTTTTGATATATTTCTTGTGAATTACTTTCTAAATTTTTTTTACTGATTTTACAATTTTATTTCTTTCGTTAGGTTCACCAATATTAATAAACACATGCCCACGACTGCACCGAGAAAGATCCATAGACAATAAATGGTAAACCGCTTCTTGTTCCGATATTTCTGTAGCTTTGAGATACCTATATTAAATAATTCTTAGTCGATCACGAATACTAAATTTACCGGCTTTAACTTCTTCTACTGCTTCTTTTAATAATTTAGGCATTCCACGATTAGGATTATTAAGAATATACTGTACACAACTTTACGGATCAAGAATAAATTGTATATCGATACTTGCTCTATGCATTTTGAGTATGTTTTCATTATATCCGTTCACACGGATTGCATTCAATTGATATCTTAGAAATACTTTTGGATTTTAAAGTTGAGATTGTATAGCGTAAATGTATTCTTCAAATGTTAAATTCAGCATATTTGGAAAGCTATCAAATGTTATATCCGATGAATTCATTTTTTGACTTTTATTTAGTTTTTCCAATTCATTCAACGATTGTTTAATTTAATTATAAATTTTGGTGTATTTTTAAATTTTATCAGATTCAACAGGTTCCAAAATAATTGTTGATGGCATTGGTAGTTGATTAAAATCGAATCGGCAAATGACTTTGTCCCTTTTAAATTATAAACATGTTTTAGAGTGACGTATGAAGTTGAATAAGTGATTCATTAATTTCGAAGTTAGTCGTTATATAAGTATCGATAAATTTTAAACAACTATTAATTGTGCTTTCATTTTCTTTGTTATAAACAGGTGCATTATGTAACCACAGTAAACAGTGAACATGTGGACTTCCGCAATGTTAAAATCCAACTCGAAGATAAGTGTCTGTTATTAGGTGTTTACTAAAATGTCCTTTGGTATGTTGCAAAACATGAAATAGTTCTCTAATAATCGCGATCATGTAACGATCTGAATTCCATGTTAAATTACATTCTGAAATTTTATTAAATATTATATATGGATAGAAGATAAAATAATAATTCAAAATTCATTTTGTACTAATGTTAGTTCTCCTCTCGTGAAACTCGTTAATGGAAAACCCTTTAACTCCTTAATGATTATGGCATTTTTAATTGAATTATTTATGCTAATTTTGTGGATATTTATGTGTTATAATGTTGTAATTAAAGATAAGCTTCATATATTTTTGTCTTAAAATTTTATGAATTTGATTGAACTCATTTCACTGAAACTTTTGTTTAAATTAAGAATTTTCTCATTTATTATGTTATTATTTGCATAATAAGGTAAAATTTAAACTAAAATTTGCTTAAAATGGACGATATCATTATATTCAAACTCTTATCTGTTGTGAGGTTTGTCAAACTGAAGAAGTAGTCAAAAACAAAAAAGAGAATGAATAATAATGAGCTTACTTTGAATTGTATTCTGAAATAATTCAATAGTATAGTAAAAAATTTATCGTAATTATTATTTTTAACATTTAAATTATTGTTTTATTTTTGTTTATCAGCATATAATACATTAAATTCTATTGTTTAAAAGAAAAAAATTTATAGCTTTATGATCTATTGTTGTAATTATTAATTCATTGAGTGATTATAGAATTTTGATACAGTTGTTGTTCACCTTTCGTCGAGTCAACATAACACATTTTTTTGTTAAGCTGATACTCGAAAATAGACGCCTAACAAAGTGCTTTTCAAACTTTTTTCTTCCGCGACAGAAAATATCCAACAAAATCCTTCTGCTACTCATTTAATTATTTAAAAATTAGAAATATTTTGCACATAATATATTAATATTTAGAATATTTGTGCCAAAACGTTGTAAATGAGAATTTTGTCTCATCTATGTATTCATCATTGCTATCAAATACAAAAATATGTATTTTAAATAATTTTATTTTTTTATTAAATAATAGATAACTTTATGTCGCGACCCAATACTAATGTTAATTTTAAAATTGCTTGCGACCCATTTTTCATTTTCGTCGACCCTATTTTGGGTCGCGACCCATAGTTTGAGAACCTCTGGCCTAACATAAGTAGTATAAAGATAATAACATAACTACGCTTGAGAATAATGTTAACAAGAAATGTTTAAAATAATGTTGTTTTATAGCCTAAAATTTTTATTTTAAAGTCATTTTTGATCTGCTTTAATACTTCATTTAACCAGTTTATGTAATAAAAGGATTTTCCATTAATTTTTACTAATTATCAAATATCTTTACACAGATTCTGTTAACATTCAATCAAAATATTTAATGGATTAAAATGTATTAAAATAAAAATGTATTAAACTTATGAAAATAACAACAAACGTTAATAATGTTTACACTTTCTATTCATTCGCTGTTAATCAAAATTTCGATAAATTGGAAAAATATTTCTATGATTACATGATTAAGAACATGTCAGATGTCATTAAATCTGATGCTTACATTCAATCAAATGAAATGTTTATTATGAAAAAGTTTGTGAATACATCAACACTTAATGGAAAATTGTCGTAAACAATGATTAAAAATAAAGTTTGATATCATTTTTATAACTTTATTATTAATATAATTTTAAAGTTATCAAGTTTTTATTACTTACTTTCACTAAAACAATTAATTAATCCTTAAAATATTACTTTTTTTCGTCATTTCTCAAAATTATTCTCGTCTTATATAGAATTATTTTTAATGATGAGAATAAGCTCAAGCTCAATGCAAAGCTTAATTAACATTTTCGAACTGGGAATTAAATATAAGCTCACTTAATTGCGAGCTTGAGCTTAATAAGCTCAAGCTTGCGATGCTGGGCTTTATGAGCTTTGGTTATGTTTATAATTGTTTTTCAAACTGCATCTCATATTTACTTTTTACAATGTATTAACGTATTTATTGCTTTTATTACTGAAATTCATTAGTTATTGGAAAAAAGACTCCACAGATAACAACTCAAATTATTTTAATCTTATAAATTTAAATTATAAAATTGGTTTTAACTGAAAATTTTAAATTAATACTGGGCTTAATTGAAAGTAATATTAATTGAAAATTTTGTATGAAATAATTAAAATAAAATTTTTCCTATCATTTTATTTTTATAAGCTCATGTAAGCTCAAAGCTCAAGCTCAAGTATTTTTGGTTTCATGCAAGCTCAAGCTCAATTGCATTAGGATTTTAGAAGCTCAAGCTCAGTGTATCCAAGGATTTGAGCTTAAGCTCAGCTAAAGCTCAGACAAAATGAGCTTATTCTCATCATTAAATATTTTTAATTTTCGATTTGTATTATTAAAGTAATTATTAATTTTCAATGATTTTTACTATCATTTACTTTATTATAAAAACTGTCAGGTATGTTTGATTTTATTAATAAAAAACTTCTTTTGAAAATTTTTTTAATCAGCGATATCACTATTCATCGTCGATTAATTATTAATATATTAATCTAAAAACTCTAATGAATTCAATATATCAATAACCTATATTTATTTCTTTAAAGTGTAAAAACTAGCACTAATATCAACATAAAATTTTTTTAAAAATCTAAATAATTTTTTGTTTCATAAAGCACTTGAACCATTAATAATAAAAAAATTTTTTTAAAATTATTTATTCTCAATTTTTGGAAAACCTTTTTGGAAATAAACAACCTTTCGCTCGACTTGTAGTTATATGATAAGTAAAAATCAATGTTAATTATTATTTTATAATCTAAACATAATGAGCTTTTTATTATCATATAATTAATTCATAAAATTATAAATCGATGAATGTCTAGAAAAATCTTACAAAACTTACAAACTTTATTTGAAAAATAAATTAACGAATAATGGTATGATAAAAATTACTGAATTATGGCGAAACAAGCAAAACCATTTAATTATTTCATTTCTTAATTTATTAGTTTACGTAAAACTTAAAATGTTTGTGATTTCGCAGGATTTTAATTTTTAATAGAATATTTTACATAATAAGCCATAAAACAATGAACAATTTTTGTGAACTATTTCGGGAAAACGAAACGTTAACATTTTCTAGTAATCAATCAATTCTTGAAAATAGTATTATACAAATTTTACCGTTCAAAGCACAACCGTTTTCCAATCGTAATAAAACTCATATTTGCGGAATTTATATGAAAATATTTGCTATTCTGTCGAAACAATATAATTATCGGTGAATAACCAATAACATTAAATTAATTAATTTGCAATTAAAATATTTTAAATTAATTTTTTCATTTAATTTTATTTAACAACTTTTTTAAAATTAAAAATTCTTAAAAACCTTGTATTTCAACCAATTCAGTCTTTATCGCAAAATCGATACAAAATGTATTTTAGAAATACTAGAACTTATCGATAATAACAAATTAGATACTCTATGGTATCCAACGACTCAAAGTTTACTTGAATTATTAGATGAAGGTATTGCTGAATCAATATAAGTAAAACTCTCGAAAATGCTCGGATATTTTTCTGAAGACCACATCTTATCAGTGATCAATGCTGGAGAATTGCCTATATTTGAAATTTTCGCAGTTTTGAACCAGCGGTTTGGTGTGCATTATCTGTTTCGCTATTTGTCTATATATTATTCGCGTCAGTAACCGATGGATCATTCCTCAAACACTTATGGAATTATACAGCGGTATTGCTTTCAAAACCAATACAATATGAAAACGCAGTTCGAAATAATCAAAATCAAAAAGTAATACTGATTACATGGCTTTACACGAGTACTATACTATCAGTGGCTTTCACTCGAGTTTTGCTAACATTTTTCATACGTCCAGTGCATAACTCAGTAATCGATTTATATCACAATAATCGTTACAATATAATAGCTTTATCCACTTCACCATTTGCTAAGTACTCGCGTATGTATTAAAGCAGTGAAGATATGGCAGCAAACTTTAATAGCAGAATAAAAAAGACTTTCGAACTTAAAGATTTGCATTTCAAAAGTTATAGCCGAATATTAAACTCTGTTTTGTTCCATAAAAATGTTTTAGTGATGAGTAAACTTGAGTTGAATAAGAGATATAAATGGATTGGTAATAATGTTATAAAAAAAATTAGTGGATAAACTTTATGTGTCCAAAGAAGGTGGAGGACCGGCGCCTTATTCTATAGCAGTATCCACATTAAATTTACCTCATTTGTAAGCTAATCTCAACCAAATGTACGTATTTCTGTCACTATAATGTTTTGTTGTTTTAATCGTGTTTTTTTAAACTATATCGATTAATATTTAATATAAAATAAGAGTTAACAAATCTTGACTATTGTTTAAAAAATTTTAAAATTATTTAAATTCTGCTATCAAAATGACAATTCATTGATAATTATTAGTAAAGAAAGTACAATATTCCTCAGTTCGGGTCGGGTTCGGGTCTAATAATAAAAAACTCAGGTCAGGCCTGGCTTTTAATTTCCTGATATTTATGGAATCGAAAATTTTTAAAAATGTTATGTAATTGTATAATAATTGTTAAACTATTATAAACAGATCACTAAAACTCAACGCAAATTTGTTAAAGTGGATATTCTAATGTTTAAAGTCATATAGCGACGATTTTTAAATAAATTCATGTAAGTGATTAAATTGGGTTTAAGAGGGCGGGGATTTTTACTTTATAAAATAATCGGGCTATTGCCGAGCCTAACTTCAAACTTTTGGGCTTGTGTCGGGCTCGGGCCTAAAAATAATAACGATTTACTACTCCAATAATTAGCATTATGATTTTAACATAATACTAGAAAACGATTTTCTTATTACAATTAAATTTTGTTTTCTTTCTTATTCTATAAATTGTCAGAATTCTTATCTTAAAGTTAGAAAAAAATTTAAAGTAAAAATTTTTTCTCTCAAATTTATTTATATTTAACTATTCATTAATGAATTTCTTTTTATTAAACATATAGTATAACAATTTTATCTGAAAGTGGAATATACAATGAATGGATGTATTTTGCGACCTATAATAGTACGAAAACAATCGAACAAAATAAGAATGAAGAAAATTAATACAGTGTCGTATTAAGAAACAACCGCTTATATGGCACTTATTATGTATTCTTAATCGGTGTTATTATTTCTTCAGTTGTATTTATTAATGAATTTTATAGAAATAGTTTTAATAGAAAATTATTTCGACAAAATAAAATAGTAATTAACAAAGAAAAATAGAATTATTTGTTATACATTTTATTAAAAAAGTTAAGAAAATTGTTAAGCGAATATTACTGTATACATTTGGAACATTAGTTTTTCATTAGAAGTTTAAATATTTAATAAAAAATAATTTTTATTTATTTTATTTTAAACAATTTTTATTGTTGTCTTTTACGGATCTTATTATAAATTTAAAAGAATAATTTCTAGTAATATTTAGAATGTTTGTTTAAATTTTTTATAGCATTTTCTTCATATGAAATTCTAAAAAATCTAAATATGTGGTATGAAGTAGAGATGCGAATTTTAAACGTTAACATTTGAATTGAGCGGTTAAACGGATAACCAGTCAATGTTAAGGTTAAAGTCAATAAATAAGGTTTTTTAAAAAGGAGATAAAATTTTTAGCTTTAAATTTCACGCTTTAAAAACTGTCAAAAAATAAAACTTTGTATCAAAATTATTAATTAAGTTTGGATAATGAATATATTATATAATATAAAAATTATTAATCATTATATGTATATTTACATAATAACAAAATATAGAATTTATTATATTTTTCGTTTAACTATTAATGTGTTCACAAAATTTTTAAGAATTCGATTGTCGTTTGAATCATTGTATGCTTCGGTTTGAACGACATCTGACATTTAATCATATAATCGTAAAAATATTTTTCCAATTTATTCAAATTATTGTTAACAGCAAATGAATAGAATGTGTAGACATTATTAACGTTTGTCGTGTTTTTCATAATTTCGGTGCATTTTTGTTTCAAATTTTCTTCGAAATAAGAATCCGCTAAATTATATAAATCGATTAAATATTTTGATTGAATGTCAACAGAATCGGTGTAAAGATATTTGAGAAATGAATAGTAAACTGAATATGAATATTGAGTTATTTCTACTTGTTTTGCATTACTTTCGAGCCAAACATTGTCTGCAAACATAGCTTCGAAATGTTTGCAAACAGTTTTCAAATAAGATTTCTGCTCATAAATATATTTTCCATCGATTTTAAACGCGATATCACCACAACTTTGCTTATTAAATGATTCAACTATTCTGTCATATGACGACAATTTATTAAATTTTTTCTTGAAATACATTTGATTATAAGCGATTTTATTTCGGTTATAATAATTAATTGAATCTTGAGTTTTCGTTGGTTTATTGATTATCTCTTTGCCAACTTTACCCCAAACATACCAATAACCATCATAAGATAATCCAAAAGACATATCTGACACATATCCATGAGATTTTATGTCTACAAATTTAATAGAATTAATTTTCGTCGCAATATTCTTATTATCTGTAGTATTATCTCCGAGTTGTCCGCAATTGTTTAAACCAAACACAAATATATATCCATTTTCGGTTAATATTAAACTATGATAATAACCGCAATTAATTTTAATAGCTTTGTCATCCAAACCCTCGACTTTAATCGGATCTCTTTGCTTATCATTATGACCACAACCGCATTGTCCATATTGATTGTGACCCCAACTGAACACATCTCCATTATCTGTTAGCGCTAATGAGTGTTCTTTACCACATGATATCGCAATGATTGTGTGTAATTTTAATGAAAACATTATTCGTGGCACAGATATAAAATAAACTTCATTAATCCATTCCCAATAATAAACCTCACCATTGATTGTTAACGCTAACCAATACGCGTCTCCATATTTCAAATCAATTATATAATTACCATTTAATAATTCAATAGATTTCGGTTTTATATAATCACTTTTATCTGTTTATCTTTTATCGTCATTACTATCTTCAAATTGATCTTCATTTATATCTTCCTCTGTCATCGCATCTTCATATTCACATTCATACTCGTCTTCATCTGTATCTTCATTATCATTTGTACCATTTTTGTCAATTATTGTTTTTTCAAACTTCTTTTGGCCCCAAAAATATGTTATGAACACTTGTTATCGCAGACATTACTGAATCGCTTTCTATAATATTAATCACATGTTTATTACACAACACTCCAAGTTTTATTGGTGTTCCGACTTTGAAGTGATGACCCAAACCAAGACATCCTTTAGTATTCTTACCACAAACATAAACACAATCATCATTTGTAATGATTATCATTGAATGTCCAAAATTAAAAACATACACATACTTAAAACTTTCCACAAAATCGTTGTGAAATGTTTTAATAATATTCCAATCATTAATGTCTTTTATTTCTATATACACATAGAATATATATTTTAATTATAAGCAAATAAAATTTATTATAACACTGGATAACGATTTGTAAAATTATATTGTTTTTACGTTTTTAGATGTTATGTCACGTTTAGTTAATATCGATGAACACGTTAATTACTGTTGTTTTGATGCATAACTCATATCATATACAATAGATAACGCTGAGTGCGTTCAGTGGAAGAGATGAGTATCGGTTTACACTTTCTATTCATTCGCTGTTAAATACAATTTCAATTTTCATTATCCAAACTTAATTAATAAATATTTTATAAATTATAAATTTTTGACGGTTTTTAAAGCGTTTAATTTGAAACTAATAATTTTATCTCATATTTAAAAAAAATATTAAAAATTGTTATCGAAATGTATCAAATTATATTTTATATTATTTATATTATTATAGCTTATATTTTGCAATCTTTTCAATTATATTCCGTATTCTCTAATAGTAAAAGTAGAAAAACTTAAACAATCTTAAAAACAAATATTATGTCTTATCATTCATTATTAGTCACTAATAATAAGGTATACATGCGTTATATAAAATTTTTGATTGATGTTTAAAAAATTTAAAAACTATATTAATTTTAATGCAATTTATAATTGGGTTCATATATGAGGCATACATGAGCGGCGTCGTAACTATGTCTAGGGACTTACGGGTCTAAAAAGTGGTTAAAACGAGATGAAACGTGGAATAAAAAATGTATGAAAACCGGGAATAGTTCCCGGAAAAAAATAATATTGAATTAAAGCTTAGTCTGCTCTTACAGTATGGTTTTAATTCATACTTGACACAATAAAATTTAGATATCAGTTTATTATTTTCTAATTTTTGATGCCCTATTTTCATAAATCATAAATTTCTTTTATTGAAACAAAAACGGGATATTTTTTACAAATTATATGCATATCCGGGAATATTTTACTAAACAGCCAAAACCGGTAAATTCCGGTAAAACCAAACAACATTTAATTAATTCGAAATCTCAAATAGAAGTTAACATATAAATTTCACGGTCATACGATTAATGAAAAATACGTTATTTTCCATGAAATCACAAGCCTTAGTAATAACGTTAACAGCGCAAATCCATAACGAAATTAACGTTTGTTGAATAATGTAATTAACCAGTGATTTGGTAACAGATCCCTATGTTTTGTGCACGTTATTATATTTAGCAATACAATTGTATAGTAGTATTGTACTATTATGTTCTATAAGTGGCACTTATAAGTAAAGATCGTTAACAATATCATTGAAACGAATAAACATTATCAGACTTAGAGACGCAATCATAAATCGCCCTTATCTTATATTGGGTTCTATTTTTTATTTGGGTTAACCGTAATTTTATTCAACCCAAATCAAACTAAGTTATAAGTAACCAAACCAATAAGAAAACCCATCGGTCTTAACTTCAGCAGATATTTTAAACTAAAAATTATTGTTTCATATATCGGAAAAGAAAATGACTACGAATTATAAACGCATATTAAGAAAATGTTTATGACGTTTTGAAATTCGTTTGTAAGCTACTCATTATTTTGGCATAAACTACATAACATTGGCTATGTATCATGTTATGTGTCTCAACGATAGCCCAGCTGTGGTGTGTATGCGATGTTTATGTTTGAACCTTTATTTCCGGTACATAAGTATGACTCATAATATATAAACAATAATATTAAATAATGCATACAATTGTGCTGTGATTTACGAATATTATTAATAAATAAATAAATAATACGTAAGTTTAACAAATAATTGAACCAAAGTTAAATATTATCATAAAATCATATTAAACAATGAATAATATTAATGAATGTGCTATTATTAAACAATTAAACAATGATTTATTTAATCAAATAAAATTCGTTCATATATTCAGTGACGGAAAATCAGTTATTTGTGTTACAAATAAGGATAAAGTGTATTCTTGTGGTGATAATACTAATGGTTGTCTTGGTTTGGGTCATAATAGACCAATAGATACACCAACTTTAATCGAAGAATTATGTAAAAAGCAAGTCATTAATATAAATAAAGCATTATCATCAATGATAGCATTAACTAAAAATGGTAACATTTATACGTGGGGTAAAAATACTTTTGGACAGTTAGGAAATGGTACTAAAATTGATTGCTTTAAACCAATTATTATCAATGGATTTTTTGGAAACAATGTTATTGATATCAAATGTGGATTATGTCACTGTTTAGCATTAACGCTAAATGGAGAAGTATTTGAATGGGGATATAATGTGAGTAATGTGCATAATACTGTTCCCATTAAAGTTAATGGTTTACTGTTGTATACAATTACTGCGATTTCTTGTGGTGAATGCCATTCATTAGCGCTCACAGATAATGGACAAGTATTCAGTTGGGGTTTAAATGATTGTGGACAGTGTGGTAATGGAGACAATAGAAATC
>JAQGAW010002896.1:0-13847 GCA_034698025.1 Phthiracarus crinitus | reverse complement strand
TGTTAATGGTTTTAACTCGAAATAGTTTTTATTATGTTGTTTTAAACAATAAATTATCCAATTTTATCATAATTTAAGAGATTTTAAAGCTATTTTTGATTGTTTTAAAGCCATTTTAACAAACTGATAATCAAAATAATCAATTATTACACTTATAGCCCATTTTTAGCCCATTTTAAGCAATTTTTGTACTATTTTAATCTCAATTTAAGTTCATTTTTATCCATTAATGTCCATTTTAAATCTATGTTAGCCCATATTAAGCCAGATAGGAGTCTTTTTTTGTCGATAGGAGTCTTTTTTTTGAAAAAATCCCTTAATTAATATAGATAAAAAATCCCTTAATAAATATAAAGACCGGTCCACAGACAGACAGATAGACAGACAGACATGTCAAATCCAATAGCTCCTTTGGACAAAGTGAGCTAAAAATAAAAAGATTTTTGGTTTTATGGTTATGATAACGTAATATAAACTCGACTAGAGGTAAAAATAGTTCCTACTATTAGTTGTAATCCTAATTAATTATCAAGTTTTAAAGTACATTTACAGTTAATGTAATAGCCTAAAAATATAGGGATCATATGTTTACTACCAGTTGTTAAAATTCTCATAAATAAAATTTATTAAGTCAAATAAAGTGAAATAATAAACAGTTTTTAATTGTATAATTGATCTTTGAACTAATCGTTTGCTTGCTTGTAATCAATTACTGGGTAAATAAAGTTAATGATAAATATCCGGTTTATAATATTGCTAACACAAGGATATTTATCATAGATGCTGAGATGAAAAAGGGTTATACATGTTACATGGCCTTCTAATACAGTTTATGCTATTCCTCAAAATATGCGTTCAAAGCCAACATTTAGTGTTATTGACGTTTCCTAATTCGTTTGTCTCATTATATTGACATAAACTGCATAACATTGGCCATGTAACATGTTTTGACCCCTCTTTATGAGATCATCTGTGATATATAAGTGAACATAACTGACTCTAGGATATACCGTAGTTAAAAGCGTACGCTCAACTTTGTTAAAAATTGAGCTAAAAATTTAATAATAACACTATTTTACAATCAGAAAAGTAAGTGTTTAAGAGCGAAACGCGACATTAGGTTCTTTTCTTATTGATATTAATATTCATTTTTTAAAAATCAAACAATATATTTTACATGTTATTTGATATATAAGAATTCCACTTTCTCACTAAATGTTAGTTACGTTATACCTATAAAACAATAAGCTCGAGCCTAGCATACAACTATCGTTATTTTCTTACTATATATTGATCTGCAGATAACAGTAATTGTGATTAAAAAGCGCTTACCATTCAATATGAGAGAAAGTTGTGGAACATCTGAAACGTATTTCAAACTTTAAAATTTTATTTTAAAACAATGATTCCTATACTAAATAGGTGCTCACTAATAATATTAGCATTACAATCCGGTATTTGGATTTAACAATTATATTTGAAAAATCAATATTTATTTATCTTCATTTCAGTTAAAATCTTGTCTGCGAACATCTGTTGTGGTGATTGGGAACCATTTAAAGATGAGAAGTGTTTAAAAGTTATTGAAAACACGCAAACTTATGACGACGCGGCGTACGCTTATTGCCAATACAGCTCTACATTAATAACGATTTCTTATTTAGAAGAGCAACACTTTATAGAAAATTATTTGTTCTCAAATAAGAAAGTTTTAGAAAATGTTTGGGCGGGTTTAAAATATGTTAATAATCAATTTAAATGGGTTACCGAAAATCATTTAAATTACACGAATTGGTACGAACACAGTCCGAAAAATAACTCAGATTTATGCGTACAAATTAGTTCTGACGTCGAAACACTAGGAAAGTGATCTGATATTCCGTGTTTGAAAAAGAAATTCGCATTATGCGAGAAAATTCCATCCATTACGACATAGGAATTGTTGAATATGTTATTAAGTAGAAAATCGCAAATCGAAACTACAAAGAATCGATTTAATTCTTCTATATCGATAT
This sequence comes from Phthiracarus crinitus, assembly GCA_034698025.1. Taxonomy (NCBI): domain Eukaryota; kingdom Metazoa; phylum Arthropoda; class Arachnida; order Sarcoptiformes; family Phthiracaridae; genus Phthiracarus; species Phthiracarus crinitus. The sequence continues at coordinate 11,832 of JAQGAW010002896.1, read as the reverse complement.
AAAATTTATACGTCAAAAATAGTGACGAAATGTATAAAAAGTGACGTTTTGTTAAATGATTTAATAAATCACGTTACTTATGTACAGATTTAATAAAAAGTGACGAAATGAATAAAAACTGATTAAAAGTTACTAAATGTATTAAAAATTATTAAGATTGTGTTAAAGTTATTAACAGTTAATAAAAGTAACGAAATGTAAAAAAATGATAAAAGTGATTAAAAGTGTCGAAATGTAAAAAACATGATAAAAGTTATTAAAAGTGACGAAATGTATAAAAAGTTAATAAAAATGTTAAAAGTGATAATTTGTGAGCAAGTGCATAAATATAATTAAAAGTGACGAAATGTTAAAAGATTTAACTTTTAGCGTTATTTATGGACAGATTTTCTAAAAAATGATTAGAAAAGGTGAAATATTTAAAACGTGATTAAGTGACGAAATATAAAAATATTGAAGTGACTTATATTAATAAAGTGAGACAATGCTTTATTTACAAAATATTTTATTATTAAAAAAATATATATTACATAATACATAATAACACTTTTAGTTATAATTTATTACTAAGTACATTAATTTGTTAATATAATATAAATTATTTAAATTAGATTTACTCTTAATTATTTAGCTTTTAAATTATTTAAAAATATCATTAAGACGATTTGATGATAAATCGAAATTTTTATCGTCAGGAGATTTGATAATAGATCTTAACATTGAAATAGATTCAGTATTCATTGTATCCTCTTCATCACTACCATAATCTTCAATAATAAGATTCATCATCAAAACCTTCACCTCTATTTATAAAGTCTTTTATTTTCCGCTTTGTTATTTCAACCACTTCCACATCAGCAGCAGTTAACAAACCTTCTAGATTCCCAAGTGTCTTATCGCTTATTTATTCATTCCCATCATCAATCGACAATTCCTCTGCAGTTTCTTCTTTAGACTGTTCCATTTCCGATTGTTCTGATTCAGATTGTTCTGTTTTAGACTTATCAGAACCATACTCTTCCTCCTCAACAGATTCCTTGGCAGAATCTTCAGGCTCTTTTTCATATTTATTCATTATTCAATCTTTGAACAAAACTTCACTTTTTATACATTTCTTCCCTTTTAATCCCTTTATTAACTTTTATACATTTCGTCACTATTCTTTGATGTAAAAATTTTAAATCGTTCAAATGAGTGATATTTAAAAAACACGTCTAGTGCTTGGAGAGGGCTTCAAAACATCTTAATGGTTTGCGGATAGGCCACACAATAGTGTGATGGTCTGGGGAGGGACCCTGCAACAGTTCGATGCCTCCCATGTTAAAGGCCTATATGGGGCTATTAAGGCGGATCTCTTACTTGTATATATTAATAATAGGATAAGACATCTTAGAAATCAATTTAATCATGAATACTCTAGTAGAAATTCAGCTCTTTGTGAATGCTTCGCACTTGATATTAAATAGATTAAATAAATACAATAACACTTTTACTGATTTAAAGTGTAACTGTAAGCTCATAAATAAGTTATTCAGTTATACCTTAACTCGTAAGCTTAAAAGGAATAAAATTTTAAAGAAGGTTTATCAAAGTGCAAACACTGATTAGATTATCTATTATCAACTAAATAAATCGTTGAAAAGATGAAAATGTTCAACAGTCTTTAGTTTAAATGAGTACTCTACAAAATTATACTGATATTCAAACTATAAAAAAGAATTGTAAAATGATAATAATTTATTGTTCTTTTTACGAGTACATTTTGGTATCAATTGATGACAATAAAAGTAGTGATTTATTCAATTTTGGAAATGAATAACATTCCATGTCAAACCAACAAATTTTGATTCGGCAAAGTTATACATATTGAGAAAGCGTGGAATACTATAAAGTTCGAGCATTCACAAAAAACTAGAGAATTTATTACCAAATATGTAATCCCATACTCTTAAATGTATCAGGACATGTAATTTTATCAATTCTTCCATATTATATAATTTGACTAATTTAAATAACCAAAGGTTTAGTCCAATTTTGTCTGGAGAAAATGGTTACAAATTCGACTAAAAAATCCTTTAAACAACCCTAACTCACACTTCCCATAACTTCCCAACAGTCCTCACATCTTTCCCACCATTTAACTCAATTTGATTTTATTAAATATAGTAAAATAACAAAAACAACTCATTAACAGTGAGCTGACTTTCTATTAGGTTACTTTATACATATATTATGGTTGTCTCTATTTCAGTAGTGCGCAAGATACAATATCCTTAATTAATATAAAGAACAGGTAAAATCTCTTTTTTAATATAAAGAAAGAGTACATACATACATAGAAAGACGGACGGACAGACATGGTAAAATCCATAAGCTGTACTTTTTTCAAGAAAGTCATCTAAAATATTAATGAAATAGCTAATATCATTTATATCATATATATATTACTCATATATACCTCCAATAAGCTAACAAAGTTGGCCGAAGTAAAATTTTTGAATTAAAATTTTTTGTGAGATAGAGCACCTTTTTTGACAAAAAAGAATTTTTAAAAAATTAAAAAAATCCTATATAGGGCTCTCCTGTTTTACTTTAAACAATAATTTTTTGAAGATAAGAGTCTTTTTTTGAAAATATTTTTTAAAGATCGGAGTCTTTTTTCAAAAAATCCCATAATAAATATAAAAAGCTGATAATATCACTTAATAAACATAAAAAAATGGAATATCCTTTATTTAATAAAAAGAAAAAATCCCTTAATTAATATAGAGTCTACAGAATGACGGAAGGACGGACAGTGTCAAATCCATATATCTGGCAAATTTTGAAAAGTTAGATAAAAAATTCCATAAATATAAATACAGGTATACAGACAGACACAAAGGAATGTCAAATCCAATTGTTCCTTTAGTTAAAGTGAGCTAAAAATTTATATCTTCATAATAAATTATTGTAAAAAGTACTTCAGTGTGTGTTTCGAGAAAATTGATTCAGTTGTTCGGCTTTTGTACAGAAAACATCACAAAAATAGTTGTTAAACAAACACTCATAAGCGCATATCGATGCGTTTATGAGTGGAAAATATTTAGAAACTCATGTAAATGTCGTTTATACAGCACTATTATAGTATAAAGCAAAGTGTCTGTTTTTGAAGGGTATTCAGAATAAAAACTTCAAAATTGAAAACTCGTCGCTTATCTATACCACTTCAGCAGTAACCAAAATAAAATAATATTTAAGGTATTATGGGATATCTTTTTGATGCTTTACTCAGTGCTCTACGCATCCCGTTTATGGCAACACTCCTAAATATAAACTCGTATTGCATACAGAAAGTGTTGACACAAAGAAGAAAATACAATTGTAAATTATTGCCATCTATTTAAGGTAATATTGGGATATATATTGCCCCATACTTAGTTTACGTGGGAGTGTGAACATCATCAGTGATCACTACATTACATATTTTACAAAAATCATTTTTACTTGCTATGTAAATAAAATAGATTAAGAAAATTTTTTAACAAACTTATACTTTCAGCACATTAAAAATAATCAACAATGTGTTAATTACAACGATAAAGTCGGCTTATGAAAAAGTTTAAGCTTCACTAAAATACTAAAACAAATGTAAACTTTATTAATATTTTTAAAATTATTGAGGGTTATTATGTATTGTAATCAATTATTATTATTATTATTTATTAATGGTTTGTACGTTTGTGAGACAAATCGCAGCTTTGTTGTTACGGGTTATCGATCGGTCGATGTTTAACAGAAATAAATATATTTATTTGCAATATGTTTGTGGTATTAAATTTAGTTAAATCGATTCAATACAATACGACTTAACAATATTTAATATGATAATGTTATTGTTATAGTTGTCGTGTATGATTGATTTATTTCCTGTCTTTATTTAAAAGTAACGGCAAGCGTAACGCGTTAGACGCTTAACACTTCACTGGAACATCGGGATAAAATTCGACCCAAACACACTTTACGCGCCTATAACTTTTTAACTATAAACAGGGAATTTATGTGACTTTAGGTATTCCTAAATTAACATATCTTTAATGTATCATTAATTTTTAGCCGATAAATCTCTTAAGGGAAAAATAATATAAACGTTCCAAAAGGATAGGGTAAATTTCATACCCCAATGTACCATAAATGGATGGCAATGCTTTTCAATGCGTTATCTCCCTTTAAGTTAGTTTTCTCAGCATAACATTGTGCGTATATGCATAGATGTGCAGTTCGTAAAACGTGATACGCAAAGCACTGTTTGAAGGCATAAAATATTTTTATCCCATTATACCTGTAGTGTTATTTTTTTAGGTGTTCCAGTGAAGTGTTAAGTGTTTCTTCATATATGATAGTATATGGCAATTGTGGAATTATATTTATATTAAATGAATTAATTTTTTTAAATTTAGTTGTTATCAATTTTGCATAAAAATATTTGCCAAAACAAAATGGAAAATCATTTGAATGCTTGCAATGTTCTCTAATTTTTAAAATTTTATTTAAATCAACTTTTGATTTGCAAATCTTATAATTCGTAAGTTCAATAAAATTAATATTTGTGTTTTTCAATAAATCACTATAAACAGGAATACAACCTAATAATTCTATTGAATACTGGATATCACATCTATAATATGGTGATGTCGTTGTGTTTATAAAAACTAAACTATTTTCTATTAAATTATTATCAATGCATTTGTCTTTTAACGACATTTGACTTAGTTTTTTCGTTGAATTTGCAGAATAGAAAATAATTGAATCGGTTTTAAAAGGAATATCAAAATAAACCATACCTTTTATACCTCTAAAAAATAGACTTAAATCCTCAGATACTCCGTGATCACGAAATAATTTTGTATTTATTTTAAATTTTATTTGATTTAAATTAGTTCCGATAGATTGTTGATCTAAATATAGAGTTTTTGATATATTATAGACATTTTGGAAATAGTTTAGATGATTTTCAAACTATTATTATTCTTAGAGCTTTGAAGACCAATACCTAAATCATATAAATTCGTGCAATCAGATGAATTTTCCAGTGTTTCATGATTCCATAATTGATGTAATATTATTGAATAATTTATTTGTAGTTTCGATTTCATAATCGTTTAAAACTTTTAACATATAGATATAATTTTCTTCATTATCGAATTGTTTAGTAATGTTCAATCCTTTATACAAACTCGATAAATATCTGCGATTAATTTCCAATGGATTTGTAATAAATTGAATGTGAGGAATAATGTTTATGCGAATTATTGAAGTTCGGGTTATTGTGATTGAAGTCAAATAGTCATTAATTAACTGAAATTTTTGCGCAAACATGATAAATATCAAAATTACTACAACTAATATACGCGTATATTTATACATATAATTGAATGAAAATCTTGATATGAACAGCCAATCCAAATATTAAATCCATATTTAAAGTAAAGGTGCTATAGGTTTGGTTTTTTAATGGTTTCAAATGGTTTAAACCATTAATTAACGGTTTGGTCTGATTTGGTTTCTAATTTTTAAATAAGGTTTGGTTTGATTTGGTTTAAACATTTTATGGGAAAAACCATAAAACCATTTCAAACCAATAACGAGTTTTTTTAATATTTTTAATAATTATTGCATTTAAAATACTAAAAAATATTATATTTTTTCATAAAAATTCAAATATTTTAAAAAATATGCTTTAAAATGTTTTATTTATGTAATAATAAAAGTATTATCATACAATCTTTGAAAATTTATATTTACAAAATTACATTATTTTTTAAAATTAGCATAAATTCAATGTTAATGGTTTATTGGTTTTATAGTGGTTTGGTTTGGTCTGAAATGGTTTTACAGTAGAGTTATTAGTTTGGTTTGATTTGGTTTAAATTTTAAATTAATGGTTTGGTTTGATTTGGTTTTAAAAAAGTCGAACCTATAGCACCTTTAATTTAAAGGTTATTTCTAATTCATATTTTTGAATTTTATAAATCATAATATTATCATTAATACAAAATTTTCGACATTTTTTATGTGTTTGTATTTTATTTATATCAATATTTTTATTTGATATTTTGCTCATATAACTACTAAACTGACAATTATTCAATTTTTTTACAAATATAACGCAATTCGTTTCGAAAGGAAATTCAAGTAATATTTCCCTCATTACATAATAAGCGATCCATATTTTATTATATTTTTTATGAGGTAAAAAAATATCATGAATATAATTATGAGGAACTGTATAACGTGGATGTATGATAAGCGAAATATTAATATTATATATGGAGATTAAAAATAGAATGCGATTATCTGTAGGTTTAGTATTTTTATCGTTTAAAAATATTTCACTGTAAAGTAACAAACAATATGGAGAAAAATGAGTATGTGTTTCGTAAATTTTCAAACTCGAAGTTAAATTTTCAAAATAAATATATTTAAAAATCGATAAGTAAGAATTAAATAATCTTAAAATGTTAATATTTTTAAAGAGTTAGGGATAATACTTAATAAGCATAAGAGATATGGCCTTATAAATATTTTCTAATTTGATAATTTTTTAAGATAGAGTGCAGTTTTCTGACAATGAATAATCTCTTAAAAACTAAATAGCTATACAGTGGATTTTTTAGAAAGGATAATGCGTTTTAGATGAAGCTTATTTTATCTTGAAAACGGTTTAAGTTAATACAATCGTTCATGTTTCAATTTTTTTATAATTCAAAGAAGATATCAAAAAGGTTTTTGGACTACAAATAGGTCACGACAATCATTATTTTAAAACTAATTTTATAAATGAAAGAAGGATAAACATAAGAGTAAAATAGAATAAAAATATCAAATATAAGCTATTATCACCTATGCTCAAAGCATTACATCAGCAGCGGAGAAAAGCTCTAATTATATTGATATATTTTTTGATTGCTCTTTTTTAAAACTAATTTGTAAAATATAGACCAGATCAGTAAACGCGCCACCGATTTGTCTTGCCTTGACGGGGGCCAGCTAAATCCCTCATGCCGAACCGGATTTAATAATAAAAATTTCTGGCCGGGGCTGGCATTGAAGTTTCTCTGATATATTTCAGTACCAAAAAAATTTTAAATTAAAATTTATAGTTTAATAATTTTTTAAATTAATATTATCAGTTGACTAAAACTGAACAAAATCCTGATTAATTGGTTAAACAATTATATTTAATGTTATATGTCAACGATTTTTAAATAAAACATTTTTGAAAGTAATTGATTGAATCGGGCCTTATCGGGCCAGGCTTATGACTTTTTAAATAGTCGGGCAAGGGAAAGGCAAAAACTAAATAATCGAGCTTCTGTAGGGCTCAAACCTGAGATTTTTAACAATTTACTATTCTAAGATATACGTATGCTAACTTATTAGGCTATCAATAAGCTAAACTAAAAATAAAATTCTGCCAATAAAACTCATAAGTTAACAAAATACTGAAATTCGTTTATGTTTCTAAATGTGAATGTTTATACAGAGTTGTATTCTGTTTAAATAAGAATCATGTATTATTATAAATTAAATTGCAATAAAACGATTTTAACATTATAGATACAAAATAATTTAAAAATATTTCCAGGAAATATATTCATAAATAATGAATAATATTTAAAAATGAATAAAAATTCATAATCCGCGTGGCATTTTGTTCTCATAACTACATATAAACTACTAAATAACTTGTTTATAAACTATTATTTAATTTTATTATTAAAATAACGAGTCACTTGGAAGCGGAAGTTAGTGTGATAATATAAAATATTGGCCTAACTGGTAGGAGTAAAAAAAGCCTAAAATATCGCAGGTGGTAGTGAATTCCAGCATAAAAGTTAAAAGTGATATATATGATTTCATCGAGTTTTGTGACCTAAAGTTTTTTTACTAACTTAAAAAATTATATAAGATTAATTTTTTCAAAAATCAATTTGTATAAAAACATACTATTAATATTTATTTAACAAAATTTGGATACTATTTTCTATAACCTTTAATAAAGTTTAAAATATTATTTTAAAGTTTTTATTTTAAAATTACGGGAAATGCGGACTAGAGAATTGGAATAGCAACATTTATGGATAAAGAAGTGGCTAAACAGACGCTAAAATTATTTTATGCAGGAGAAAGTGGAAGTGTAATATGGAGTTTTTCACAAACAGACACATACATCAAATAAAATAGCTAATTTTAAACAGGGATATTATTTTTTGTGATTCATACATATACATGTGTAAAAATGCTATATATCTGTTGTGAAGGATTGAAAAAATTTTAAATAAATACAGAAAATTAATAAAATATAATGTTATCAACTAAAATCAGGGTTTCCCAAGGTCTGATGGTCTAGAAGGGGTGTCCTTTCGACTTTTTCGAAAATAATAGGGGGGGTCAAACTCATCGGATTTAGCTGACAATATTTTTGCCTTCGGCTCAAAATTTTTTTTGTAAAAAATTTTTAAAAAAACATTTTTCCCGGCGAAAGCCTAAACCACGAAAAACACAACGAATTTAAACGATAATTTTTTGAAAATTTGAACAAAATTTAATGGCGTCACAAAAACTCATCGGTTTTGATGTTCAATTTTTTTACATTTGACCAAAATTTTTAAAAATTTTTCAAATGATTTGTCCTTAAAATCTCAAAATTTCGGGTGGGGGGGGTCAACTTTTTCCACTTTTGGGGAGGGTGTATACCCACCCCAGATCCCCCTCTTGGGACACCCTGACTAAAATATTGATTCGATCAGAGGCTTCAACATATCGACCTTTAGAATCTATCACTAGATTTAATGAACAGAATCATATATAATAGGTGATAACGGTCAAAATTTTACTTAATCACACAAAAAGATTCTTATAGTTTTTAACGTTAATAAATAAGAGAATTGTTAAAAGAATTAATTATAAAAGTATTTAAGTCAATTTGGAAATTATCGAAAATGAAATCGTAATTTTGCAAACACTAAAACGTTATTTTTTTCACCTCTAAACAAATAGTAAAAGTGATGTGTAGAACAGTATTTTAATTTCTATTAATATAATTAATTACAATTTAAGTTAAACTAATATAAATGATATAATAATTAAAACATTTCATTACTTAGTTTTCTGCAAACATTAAATTTTAAAAATTACAATATAATATGAATAATTAATTGTTTTATAGCTTTTGAATATCATCAACATTTCTGACGATCACAATTAATACAATTGTATTTTATTTAAACAGACTTTATAAAATAATTAACAAACAAAACCTAATTAAGTATTATATTAAGTTTCATCTCACGCGTCACTTTTATTGGCATAATTTTAATTTTTGTTTAGCTTTACGTATACCACTTTTATATACTTACAAATTAGTCTTAATAAATGTTCAACAAACATATCATTAATATAATGATTGCAATTAATCTATTTTAATTATATTAAGTCAGTGATTGATAGTAAAGGTTCCGGCGGTGTGTTTTAACCGCGGTTAAAAAGATTTACGGAAATTGTCTTAAAAATTTATCAAATTAGCGAATATAAACTTTGTTTTAAAATAAATTATGTTTTGGATAGTATTTGATTACGTTGAAAAAATTTAATTTTTATTAATTTTAAAAGTAAATTATTTATATAACTAATTATTATAACATACCACAAAAATTAGGCAAAAAGAATAGATTTAAAAAATGATAAAAGTATATGTAACAGGATTTTATACACTCTTGACTATCGCATCACTTGTGGAGATTAACAAAGTATTGAGAAAACATTTTAAATAAAGATAACGTATAATTAACGAATCTTTGCAATTTTATTTGGTTATGCTGTTCAGATTGATATCCAAATAGAACAGCATTAATATGTTAATATGTATTTTGTTTAACTTTTTAAAAAAAAAGAAAGTCTATAGATTATGATTTTACAGTAAACCTCTGTAACTCATTTGTTATTTTTATTTATTTACTTTTTTAATGTTTACTGCAAATATATTTGGGTATTATTGTATTAAATTTAATAAACTTTAGTAACCTAAAAGTTATTAACCAATTAATCATATATTCAGTGTTTAAAATTAATTTATTCTATTTATCGTTAATGTCGTAGTTATTATGCATTTGCTTATTGTAATCACTTATTACTCATCTTTTGCTCTTACGTTCAAAATTTCTCATTACAAATCGTTATATTAATCAATTCTTTATTATAACTAATAAGACATTATTCTTATTCATATTGTATCACTTTATAGCATTCAATCGCTTTTTAAGAGTTTACATTTTATTTAATAGCTAATTATATGTCACTATTTTGTACTAATTTTTCTTAAAAATCTTAACTTTTATCAATATGTATAGTATATTATAAATCTAAAAATATATTTAAAGCAATAGAATTTTTAAAAACAAAAAGCTATTAATATGTGGGCAAATAAGGAATAACAGCCATAATTTTAATAAATGATATTAAAATTTATTAAAATTATACATATTATATTAATTGAAATTAATAATTAGTAAATATTCCATAATTGTTTATTCCAAGCCGTTTCCAAACAAAGTGTATCATAAATAAGAATTCGTTTGAGTAACCAAATTAGTTGTTGCTCTTTCTCTGCGGAAATCAATGATTCTCTGTTATCGATCAAACGTTTAATTGTATTAAATAATTGAATAGAACCCTCAATATCGCTTAAATAGAAATCAATATATGGATTCGGTTTAAAGTTAGGATTCTGTTTAATGTCACTGATTAGATAGAACTTCATTAATAATGCCAAAACCAATATAAGATTTTTAATCATAGATCCAACGAAGATTCTTTCAAATAGTGCTGTTTATATGACAATATGTTTAGTGACAATGGTTCTGATAATATTTTTTTTTCTTGAATTTTCTAATTAAATTTTCAAACATTTTTAAATATAAATCCAAAATATGTCTCCAAATCTCAACAAAATTCTCATAAAACTCAATTTCTTGTGTTGTTTTTGCGATTTAAAGGCCAAATTCAAATATTAAAGCAAACTACTCTTTCCATAACAAACCAAACTGCAAAAAGCGAGTAATTATTTCTTTACCATTCGGCACAATACCGGTTAATATTAATTGTGACACAAACGAATGTGTCAAATATCGATCAGTTATTTCTTTTCACTCATTTCTAACGCGATCACTAAGTTTAATGTTCGCCATAATCGCTAATTTAAGAATTCAATGAATTACTTTTTTATCAACTTATAGTTTTAAAAATTTTAAACAATACCTCGTTTTGTTTTTAAAAAAATTAATATATTTAGTTGTAACAAATTGAAAATATTTTTATTAAATTAATTCGTTCACTATTTATACATAAATAATGATATCACACCACTTTAAAAATTCACTATACTATTATCATTAATGACAAATGTTTTAAAGGCCATACAATTTCTTACGTATTTTTCTTAAAATGATTTTATTAATCTATTTGGTATATGTATAAAATACAATTTGTTTATAATTCAAGAAATAATCAAATCTGATATTTTTAGTTCACTTTAACTAATGGAGATATTGGATTTGGGAAGTCTGTCCGTCTGTCTGTCCGTCTGTATGTGGACCGGTCTATATATTTATTAAGGGATTTTTTCTCTATGTTAATAAAGGGATTTTTTAATAAAATAGATTCCTATCTTCATAAAAAGACTCCTATCTGGCTTAATATAGGTTTTAAATAGGAAAAGAATGCGTTTTAAAATGCTAAAAATGGACATAAAATGGACTAAAAATGGGTTTTAAAAGTCTAAAAATTAACTAT
>JAQGAW010002895.1:0-13847 GCA_034698025.1 Phthiracarus crinitus | reverse complement strand
TCTCTCTCTCTCTCTCTCTCTCTCTCTCTCTCTCCTGCTTATTCTTTTTTCTAATATTTATTTAGTTGGCATTTTAAAAGAATGTTCCAAAACAAAAGAATTACTAATTATGGGCAGTAATTGTATTGAATAATATTAAGCTATTATATAAGTGAGATTTGAAATAACGATTTAGCATAACTTGAATTTTGAAATGTATAGTAAAGTAATATAATGTGTTTCAGTATTTTACTAACATTTCTGTAAGCATTTAATTCTTTACGCACAGATTTAAACTTTAAACTGAAAAACAGGAACAAATTAGTTTACAATTAACTAATAACGATAGAAAACTGTTTAATTCGGGTCATTATATCATTTAATGGTTATTAATCAGAATTTTAATATTTTAAAATTTATAAGAGAATCAATCTTTCAGATCAATCTTCAAAATCTTTGAGAGCCCATATCCTACAGATTAATATTCGGGTCATAATACTGCTCACGAGTTAAGAGTTTGCGATTAAAATACTAATAAGGAATTCAATATTTGCTTTCGAATAATCATTTGCTTTCCTACAAATAAAATCTCGATTTACCGTATATATATATATAATATTACACTCAAACCAGGGTGTCCCAGAGGGGGTGTCTGGGTAGGGTATATACCCCCCAATGAAAATCCGAAATGTTGGACACCCCCCTAAAATTTTGAAAATTCAAAGACGAAAAAAATTGAACATAAGATTTTTCCTCCAGACCATCAGACCGTGGGACACCCTGACTCAAACACAAATGCTTTTCAAAATAGGCTATTGCTTTTCAAACTCATCGCACATGTGTTTTCATTACAGACAAATGAAAATCAAACGGCACTTAACACAAGTCAATTTTTAGCACAAATTTTTAAGAAGATATCAAAGCTTAATTATCTATACCCGCTTTATTAAGATATTTATTGATGTATTTTAAAATATTTTAAAGTTATTTTAAAATGTTGAACAGTAAATATTGTTTATATTTAATTATGCAGTAAAATATTAATAAAATTGTTATGTTCTTAGTTAGCAAAACACTTGAGCATTCATGTTAGTAAAGACAATAAAGTGTGTTTTGGTAGGATATGTCAAAACGAAAATAAGTGAGTTTACTAGCGGTGGTCAACAATACCTCATTTTACTAAAACTATTTCTCATTTGATTTTCTGGTTTTATTCGTGAGGTAATGTTCATCAAAGTTATGCATATCTCAAAAATTTAGCATAACTCAATTAATTTCATTAATTTTCATCACTAATTTTTTCATTCTTGATTTTTGTTTTGCTAGAATGCTATGCAACCAAAGTTTATGCTCAGTTTCATGGATAATACCAAAAAAAAGTTTTAAAACGCATGTTTTGCAGCGTTAATACACGCACTGAAAACACAGTTCAATAATAAGTTTCAACAAATAACGTCCAACAAAATGTTAGTGAAAATACGCGATCAATACCGCATAAAAACGTAAATATAGTGCACGTATTTTATGTTTGATATTAAAATAATGACTTAACAAATACAACACAAAACAATACTAACAATACTGATAATATTATATAGAAATATTTCCTCCATTATATCATTATTTCATTATTTCGTATTAAATATATTATATTTATTTATTATATGTTATAAATTATTTGCAGAGTTTGTGCAAAGTATTACCACAGTATCGATAATCATATAAACTAATCGAAACCGATGTCAGACACAGCAGATCCGAGTGCACGTCAGTCATCGGCGGACTCGAACACGTCTTCGTCGTACGCGAACAGCTCATCGTCTTCTGGTGGCGTGTCTTCTGCGATACAGCATATGATCGTACATAAGAGCGAAACAGCGCTTTGGATCACTCGTATTCTGACGCTATTATTCACAGTGTTATACTTACTGCCGATATGGCCAGCAGTGTCTCAGGTGTCGTGCTATCAGAAGGCGCTTCTGGCGAACGCCGCCACGTCTGCGCTGCGTCTTCACCACCGATTGCCGCCATTCAGGTTCAGTAGAGAGTATATGGCGCTGTTGTTACACGAAGATTCTGCTCATTATCTGCTTTATTCGATTATATTTATCTACAATTATCCGATTTCGTTAACACTTCTACCAATATCTTTGTTCGCTTTCCTTCACACCAGTAGTTTTACGGTTACGCTGATCGACAAAACCGGTTCCAGAGGTAACTATCGTTCATATATTTAATGATTAGTGATTTTATGCGAAAATTTGGTTTAAATACGTATTTTGTTGCCATAAAAGGAACGATTGGTAATATGTTGTCATCTGTGGTGGAGAGCTATCAGCGAAGCATTCTTCAAACTGTAGCGCTAACAGAGATAATGCTAATGCCGTGCATTATCTTCGCTATTCTTGGAGGCGTTGGTTCCATAATCACGCCATTCATTTACTACCGTTTCGTGTCTCTCCGATACTCTTCGCGTCGCAACCCTTACACCAGAAATATGTTTCACGAGTTGCGTCTATCAGTCGAATATCTCATTTATAAGCCTCAATGTCCGCAATTCGTTCGCAATTTTGTGATATCAATGATTTCGGTGATATCAAGACTGGCGCCACAACATATGGCATCAAATTAATTTAAGATCTTTGTTGTTATGTTGTTTTTTATAAACGAGAAAATTTAGTTTTTAATGATTTATTAGTTATTATAATTATTTTCAATTTCTTTTGTTAATATCACATTTATATTCATAATTAGCTTATAATTTACAAACTTTGAAAAAAAACTGACAAATTTATTTTTTATGTTATTTAAGTTTTGACATCAAATGCTACTTTTTTCTGATCCTCTAATATTTAGTGTTCGCTTGAATTCACGATCTTTTAAGGATTACTTAAATATTGTTTAGATTAACAATAATTAGAATCAAATTTATTTTGGAAGAATTAATATATAATTTAATAAATTTTAAATTGTCTTATGTTCGTTGTTGTTTGAAATTATTTGAAATTGAAAATTGTTTGATTTTTAATTTGATGGCGTTTTCTGTTAAAAAGTTCCCTTTAAATAAATCAATACTTAATATGAAGCTTAGACTACTGTATATTTAAATAATCGATATATTTTTCATTTATTCTGTATTTATTTTCTATATTTATACGGTAGCTTTAAAAATGAAAAGAATGTATAAATTTAATTTTATGAATGTTATTAATACCGTCATCGAAACTATTATTGATTTTTAAATGTATTTTTTATGTCATTTTATTATTATTATTACTGTAAGGCTAACATAAGCTTCTTTTTTAATATCTATAAAAACGCTTTTTTAATTTAATAAAACCATAATTCAATTTTTTGTAAAATAAAACACTGTATGAAAATCTATTTGCGGTAACACTGTATAAAACTCGCTTTGTTTTGTCAATTATTATAATTTTTGTCAATTAACTCGAAAACATAAGAAAACAAATCGAGATTTGTTTAGTGATGTAAAATTTGCAATTTATTCCAACCCTGTGTATGATATTTTAAATTGTATTCGAATCCATAGCGGGATGTGATTTATTTGGAAATTATATAATAATTAAAATGAAATTATTGTCGACAATCGCTTTGTTGTTCACTCAAATACAAATGGAAATAATACTCAGTTGTATGTTATGACAAGTTTTAAATAAAAATCTTTAGTATCAAATTTAATGAATTTAATTGACGTGAAAATCAATTGTGAGCATATATTATTTATTACCAGAGTTTGCCAAAAGTTCAGATCTTTGATTTGATATAACATTTCATAGAACGATGTGTTCGCCGCAAACTTTACTGTGCAAAGCAGTGTCATAAATATGTTTGTAGTTTAATCGAATGGATGAGAACCTGTGCACGATTTCAGAATACGGTATTAGCTGGCATTAATTGCGTGACACTTAATCTTAATGGCATTCATCATTCAAATCCACAAATTTGTTTATTCGTCTTTATACTGTAGAACTAAAGCTGCAGTTACAGTAATACCTTACAGTATTTTTAACAAATAATAAACAGCTCTATATATAGTTGTTATGCACTAGTTTTTGTAGTACCGATTGATTTGAATTCCTATTGAAATGATTATAGTTTAACGTCTAGAAACATGTGCTAAGAATTTGTTGTGATTCATCAAAATAATGCGCATAATTAAGACTAAACAAAATTCATCGCAAATTTTTATAACATTTTTATTTTCTTACATGATTTATTTGAATATGTAAAATATAGATACGGTATATAATACTTTGGGATAACAAAAAAATTATTATAATCTCGCATTACTTCGAAAAATTATATTATTCAGCCCTAGATATTTTTATTTCTGCAAAATGAATTTTAAATTTTGCAAACAAATAGGGAATAAAAAGCTTTCCACGCACTGATAGAATATTGTGTTTGTACTGTTTAAGCTTTTAATACATCTTTTATATATTTGCGTAGAAAATTAAAGAAAAACAGCCCAATAAAAAACTTTTTATATTTGAAAATAAAATAATAACTGCGTAAAATAAATCATCATTAAAATAAACTTTTTTAAATCATAAATCTTTTTTTTAGAAAAATTTAAATTTTAAAAAAATAATTAGAAAATAAACGATTAAAGTTTGTTATTGTTCGACAATGACTGTACAAATTGCTATATTTAAAAATTTTAAAACTACTATAATTAAACTTATTTAATGTTTTGATAACAAAACTGATGATCGCCTTCATTAGCATTACAAAGCAAAACTTCGTCATTATCCTGCTTAATGAAATCAGCGCCTCTTTCAGCGATCATAATGGTTGGAGCATTTGTATTACCGCTAATCACTTGAGGCATCACAGACGCGTCTATGACGCGAAGTGCGTTAACTTTTCGCACTCGAAGTCGCTCATCCACTACTGAGTACTGCCAATCGCTTGAACCCATTGGACAAGTGGACACCGGATGGAAAATTGTCTGCGTTTTGCTTTCGACGACGCATCTCAAATAAGATTCGCATAACACATTGTTCGCGCATTGTTCACAACCAGGAATAGTGCCGTTATAAAGAGCCATCAATTGCTGCAATTCAGGCGCAGAAGTTAATTCAAGAAATTGCGACACAGTGTCGACTAGCACTTCAAGATCCCTGTCATCGGCTAAAAATTGAGGATCAACTAATGGAGCGACGAAAGGATCATTAGACGCAAGACGTAATTTGCCTCTACTTTCTGGACGATTTACTTGAAACAAATGCAGAAAAGAGGTGCGGCCTAAGTATGGCCTGTAATACTCTTCCCATTCTGTGCGAAACTTTTCAATATCCGCCACTAAATTGTCAACGGTTTTCGGAATGGGATAGAATTGGGACTGAACGAAGCCATCGGGCCATTCATTATTATCGAGATATTTAGTTCGGATATAAATTACAGTTGACTCGATTTTCGAAAGCGGACCTCTTTTGTTCACGAAATAGTCGTATAGGTTTTCGTCGTTCAGTTCGATGCGTTTCACCAGCGACTGATTTAACACATCGAAATATAGCCCTAACGCCACGTGATCAACAACATACTCACCAACAGGAATATCAGCCACTAGTGGAATATCGAGCTCCTCTAAATGGTTCTTTGGACCGATTCCTGATAATAGTAGCAATTGAGCCGAATTGAGAGCTCCAGCCGATACTATAACCTCTTTTCGTGCTTTTACGGTATGATAATTGTCGTTACGATAAAACCGCACTCCAGTCGCGCGTTTTGAGTCTATTTTATCTTCAAATAGTATCTTCGTTACCATAGCATTCGTAAGTACATGCAAATTTTGTCTATGCTTATTCGGTTCGAGATAAGCGTTAGCAGTGGTTGATCGCACTCTATTGTCATCGATCGTGTGCTGCTCTAATGCAACGCCGAATTGGGTTTCCGTGTTGTAGTCAATTGTTGGATATCCAACATTATTAGCTTCATCTATAAATTTGAATAATATTGGATTTGGATCTGGAAAAGACGACACGGCTAGAGGTCCGCCCACTGAATGATATTTCGGATTTAGAGCCACAATTTCTGGATCGGTATTGTTTTCGGATTTTAGAAAGTATGGCAAAACATCGTCATATGACCAACCAATCGCTCCATACGTTTCAACCCAATTGTCATAATCTCTTCTATTACCTCTATTATACACTAACCAATTCATTGACGAACTTCCACCCAACACTTTACCTCTCGGATACGGACACTGATTGTTGCGGAATGAGTGACACGCTCTGTCCTGCGGTGTAGTGTAGTATTTCCAATCCACTTCACTGCCAATTAGCGACCACCACATGCCTTATGTAATATAAAACAATAAAAGTAAAATCATATTTTAATTATAAATCAGTTTATTTGCTTATGATTTATATTTTAAAACACATTCAAATATTTTCGCACACAATTTCGTTTTAAATTATCGCATAATACTATGGTATGGTTATATAAGTGTGTCGTTATTCAAATTAAATGTATAATTTATGTAAAACTTATTTATTTATTAGTGACAAAACGGCATACCAGGCATATCAGTCATAATAGTCTGCGGTCCGCCGGCCTCTAATAATAAGACATTTATATTTGTATGTTCGCTTAATCTCGCGGCAACAACCGAACCGGCAGTTCCACCGCCAATGACAATATAATCATACGTGTCGTACCATTCACTTCTTTCTGCATATTCATTATGCACTCGCTGTCGTTCAATAATATTCCAGGCTATTATTACTAACGATAATGTTAGCGATGTTTTAGTCATTGCTATTTGCTATTTGTTGCGTTACAGCGAGAAGTTTGATAACTTATGTAACACTTATTATTATGGATCAATAATGAGAGACACTTTACTTTTTGCGAAATTCTCTATTCAAATGATTAGACGATATTTATTTGGCGATTATTATACTCTTGAACTATAGAATATGACGTTTATATTTTTTATTGATAGTTAATACAATAATTAACAATCTTAAGTATGTATTTAATAGTCACATGCAACTCGAAAAGTGGTTATTTTTAAGATAACTGGTATAATATGCACAGTAATTTTTATAGTATCAAATCGCTTCTATTAATCTCGATATTTTCAGTTTCTTTCACGCTATAAAACAAAAAAACTAAAATATCTAATTTATAATTGATGACAAATTGACTCTATTTGTGCCAATTCTTCGCATTTTTAATGTATTTCTGCAGTATTTATCGAAAATGTATGTTTTAAATGTTAAATGTTTGCTATTGATTAATAAACCTTTTGATAAAAAAAAGAGCAGACAGTGAATTCTACTGTAAGTTTATATCTGTCAGAACTAATGTATTTAAGAATTAAGTTGTGTATATGTTTTTTATTTAGAGTACAAATTACCAAAAAAAATCACTTCGATTTAAAACACAAATAACCGTAAATTTGAGTACAATTTTCATGTTCGTTACTTTTTCTTGAAGAATGTTTTTTATTTTATAAATTACGATAAATTTGACTTTTACTATCATTTAATTCTTTAAATTTTGTTATATGGTAAACAAATCCTTTAATTTAGATACTGCTATACCTGAACTGTTGCAGCATCGCAGCCATAAACTTACAAAGTATGGTACACTCTATAAACATAGGGCGCATAAATTATAACTCTTGACTTTATTTTTATTCTTAATTGAGAATTAAATCTGACAGATTTATAAATATTCTTGCATATGTAAGGTTTTTTTTGCTCTTGCATTTAATTGACATTTATGTACCATATATACTACTACTATGCCTCAGAGATTATGCCCAAAATTGTTGCGAATTTGAGTACATTACTTGTTTAAATATTGTTACAGTAACTTCTTATTAACTGTTATTGTGTGATGTATTTATCTCACACAATAATATTAAATGCAAGTAATAGTTAGAAATAATTTTAAATTTTGATATCTATTACCAACAGTATTAAATTATGCAACTATTGTCACATAAAGTTGTATTGCGGTACAGATTATAAAATTCCGTTCACATTTCCCTATCAGTGCGAATCTCAGGAAAAATTTTTTGAGTAAAATTAAAAACTTAACAATAATGAAATAGAGAGACATATTCATAAATTTTTATACTAAAGTGATTACATACTTACCGTATGTTAACAATTCTATTAGTTTTAAACCAAAAGATGCTGCGAACTTAAATGCAAATGTTCTACTTTTTTAATATAAAGACAGCTAAAAACTTTTGTTTCTTTAATTTATTAACTGAGCAGAACTTCAAATCTACTAGCTTTCGACGGTACTAAAACTTAAATTACGATAACATTTTTAGATTAAATATTCGAATAACAATAAGCTTATGATAAAAAGATAAAGATATTAAAGATCCTTCGCTCTACATATTATCATTGTTTTCTCTATTTATAGTTATTAAGAAACCTTGAACATACAACTTTTGTCATTGAATGTACTGTTAACGTTACAATACACTATTGTTCTACATATTCTTTAAATTCTACATTTTATTTCCAAATTAAGAGTCTATAATTTCATAATAAAGAATTCGAATCTTTATATTTATTTAGTGATAAGGAGAGTCTATCTGAATGTTCAATGAGATTGCACTGAGATTGTTCTTTCATTGAGATTGCACTGCCGCTGCTATTTATTAAATTAAATATCAGTTATTTCCTATTAGACTTTCTAATCGTAAAACTTAAGGCATGAGCATAGTTACACAAGGGGGGTGCTAGCCCAGGGTTGACCCCCTAGAAATTTCGAAAATTCAACCACTCCCACCCAAAATTGGGAAAATTCAAGGACGATAAAAAATTGAAAATTATGAAAAATTTTTGGTCAAATGTTAAAATATTATGCATCAAAATCGATGAGTTTTTGTGACCCCTTTAAATTTTTGTCAAAATTTTAAAAAATTATCGTTTTAAATTCGTTGAGTTTTTCGAGGGGGCGTGGTTTAGGCTTCTGTCTAGAAAAAAATTTGTGAAAAAAATTTTGGTCCGAAGGCCAAAAAATTTGTCGTTTAAATCCTATGAGTTTTTGACCCCCCTCTAAAAATTGAGATTTCCAAAATCTGACCCCCCTAGAGGTTCCGACCTTGTGTAACTATGGGCATGAGTCAAACTCAAGTACGAGCCCGAATAAAGCCCGAAAAGTTTAAATTTGCAAACCAGACCCGATTTTTATTCATATAAATAATTTTATCTATGAATTTATAACTCAATTAAATTTCTTCGTTACAACTATATTTTATAATTAGTAATTACATATTCATTTTGATTATTTTAATAGTATTTTAAATCCAATATTTATAGTATTCTATACTATAAATGTTCTATATATATATATATATATATATTGTTTATTTCAATATTTTCTTCCAAAATAAAAAATATTCGAGCTTTTAATTTTTAGTAACAAAAACCGGGCCCAATTTAAGTCCGTTACATGCAATCCAAAGTCCGACAAGTTGTGTTGGGGCTGTCAAAGTCCGAAACATCGGCGGTTAAATAGAAACTCTATTTCATATCGATTACTATTCATTAAATTTTAGAAAATCTATAAAAAGAATCTATCCAACCATTTTATTTGGCTATACTTTTCAATTTAAGTGACTAAAAAATTATTTATTAGTATAGAAGCTGTTAGATATGAAAGTGCCAAATGCGTTAACCATCGCTGTTTTCTTCATCACAACCATTCTAATACTTGTTTGCGCTGAACGAGTATAAACAAGTTTTTAACAATAGGTTATCAAAAAATTAAAGCATGTATTAATAAAATAGAGGGCCAGTGATCTGTCAAATTAATTTGTTATAAATAGAAAAAACAGTATTTATTTGATATACAGTATGCCATAAATATTATAATCCATTCTCACACAACGAAAATAAAAATAAATAGCAAAAAATACATACAATAACAACTAAATATAGCTTAACCTATATTTCGCGAATTGAAATAAATATATCATAAAATATATTACTTTTTATTTTCGTTTTCAAATTTTACGCGTATGTTAATCCTGAGCTCGAATTCTAAACGAGAAAAGCTTTGTAAGTGCTATTGTATTAGAAGAAAATGTTCGGCAATAAAACATTGAAAATTGTCGTATTTTTGTTGGTTATACTAGTTTTGTTTATTAATCACAATTGTCAAGCAAGGAGTTATTTGATATCCAACATCATTGCCAGATACTTTTTTAAGCACGAACCGTATTAGTAAGTCTTTCCTTAACTTAATTTAAATATAATAGGAATTAAAAGTTCCGTTTATTTTAATAATTTTTGAAAAATATACTTGTATATCAAAAGATTAATTTTGTTTTTCATCATTATTTATGAAGCAGAGGCGGTGGCGGGTTTCCTATCGTTGGACTTAAGTACTGGTCCGATAGATTGTAAGTTATTCGTTTAATATACGATTAAATTAAAAATGTTAGCATAGCATTAAATTTTATTTTCCAAATGTTTGCTGAATAAAGTATTAAATTTAACTAAAACGATGTAAAATATTAGAAAAATTTTAAATAATATAAATTTATTAAAAATTAAAATTCTTTGAAGATTAGAGACGCGATTTTAATAAGTAATAAACATTTATTTAGATTAGTAATGATAGTTTTAAAATAATAAATCATTTAAAAATGAATCGCCAAAACGTAAAATTTTGATTATTAATGCATATTCCAATCGTTAAATTATTTTTACGAGTAATAATGAAAATTTTTAAAAAGTTTTTTGAGTTAAAAATATGTATATATTGCTTATAAATCTTTAAATCTAGAGGAAACCCAGTTTATTAATAGATTTCTTTATACAAGTAAATGTTTATTTCATGCGTAACTTATTTGATTTAGTTTAGTAATATTTTGAGGGAAAAATTTAAATTTATGCTTTAAAAGCACCACATCGTAAATCGTCGATTCGTACCAAAAGATGTTAAAGTGCTTACAGTAATTAAATTCTTAATTTTAATTTTTCTTAAAAAATTTGATATTTCTAATATTATTTAAAACTTAATATATTATTTTTACAGTTATTGGTGGAAAACAAGGCAAAATAATTTAAGTTGAAAAGAATTTACAACTTTTAACAAGAATACTCATTTTGTGATATCAAATAAAAGACAAATAAAATGTTCTATATATTAGTTATTTGTAATTTTGACAAAATTTTAATATAATGGATTTTTCTGATAAATAAATGATCGAAAAATATTTTTAAATATGTAATTAAATTCTCTAATGAACAACAAATGATTGACAAATTATAAATGAAATAAAGCCCAAAAAATAGTTTTCAGAAAAAAGTTATTAATGTTTGGAGTGGAGTTAAAACTAAATTGAGCTATTATGCAGATTAAACAACAATCTAATGATAAGTATTCGATAAAAAATTACTCTTTTTCTAAGAGAATATTTATGAAAATTTTCTTCGGATAATAATAAACAAAACTAAATAATTCCTCTCTCAGACTAATTAATGGTTTTTTGTGTCTATATATTGTTTAACGAAGCGAGTAATTAATGATGTGCCGAACTTTGTTTATTATTGTTGCCGAACAATACGCAAATGCAATTAACAAAAAATATTAAACTTTTGATTAGCAACTTTATAATTAAGTAGTTTTTTTAATTCGGTCAAAATTGTTTTTAACAAATTATTATTATTTACCATTAACTCTCGTGACATAAAAGATTAATAGATAAACGTTATTTGTAAATGATTACATTGTTTTTTCAAACTCTAGTTTTTTCCATTGCATGTTGTCTGCTGTTATTGTTTGCTAATATCTGCTGTCAGTACCTCTTAATCCGTTAAAGATTACATAAACTGATGAGAATAAAATCTGATTACCTTTAAAATAATATGTATTAATAAAGAATTATAGTGCGAAGGATAATACATAATATTGATTTTAAACAATTTATTATAATTGCTTTGAATGTTCGCGTTTTTTTTGTATGTAAATATAATAAAGGAATGCATTTTAATTTAATTTCAATGACACAGATTTTGTAATTATTTGGTTTCTGTGCTTTGTTTTTAGCGCATTAATAAACATTTAACTTAATGAATTGTATTTATTACGTTTCCGATCAATAATGTAATGATTAGATAAATTTCAATGGTTTTATGTAATTTATTGCTTGACTAAAATGCCTGACAATTATTTAACGTATTGGGGGTAATACAGCAGCAGTGCTCAATAAAAATCATTGCCATCACTAAAACTAAAATTAATAATTTATTATATTTTGATTAATTGTAATTTTATTTATTTATTGCCAAACATTGAACGGATTATTTAGTAGCACCAAAAAAGCCCAGAATTGTAATTTACACTCAATTTTTATCGTAGCGTTTTTTGTTTATGATTTTCTTATTTATTTTTAATACAGAACACCTGGTAATTTAGTTTTTATTAATTTAATTTTCTAAGAAAATAGAGCTTATGGATTTGGTGAGGTTAGTCCGTTTGAGTGCGCAAACAACTAACTGTTTCGGAGGAGAAAATTGGTTTTGATAGCACAGAAATAAATTAAATTTAAAATTTTTTATCAGTTAACATGTTAATCGATTCTATCATAAAATCGTTGATTTTAATAGAAAACAACAATGTATTAATTTTGTGTTAAACCACAAATTCATTAACAATTATTAACCACACAATTAGACACAAGCATTATTAAAGTTCTGGAAATATCACTAAAGTTTCACCAATCAAACGCTTAATAACTCATTCTTATTGCAAACATCTCGATTAACTTTGGTTGCATTATATTTAATGGTTGCTAATAAAATTATTTCTAAAAACTTGATTTAAAATCAATAATTAAATTAAAATATATAAAATTTATAATAAAATCCTAAAAGTTAACAACATTTTCATTAAAAAAATCCTAATATCAAATATTAAACTCATTAAACAGATTCCTAAACAGAGTTTAAAAACCAATCTATATTGCGAAACGATTTCCTAAAATAAGTTCCACCACAACTTTTCCTCAACTTTACAACCATAACAACTATTACAGTATATTAGATAATACTGAAGTATAAAAAAAATTAATGCAAGCATGCATTTTATTTAATGAACCGCAAATTGAAACTTTTCAGCGAACGAATCATCGTTACTCTACACCTCATCAAAACCATTAAAAAAATCTGAGTATCACGTTAGACGTTAAGAGAAAGAAAAAAGCGATTCATGCATAAATATTGTTAAATAATATTTTTGTTGATTAATAGATTAATGCGTATAACGTGTTCGGACGGAGAGTGCATTAATATTTGCCAACGTTATAATTATAATTAACACATTAATTGGAAGTAGTGTTAAAAATAATGTAATATTAGACACGACACATGCATTAATAAGCTAATGAGAGTAAAGTGTGTGATGTGTGATGCGTTCCACCGTTCATAACCAAAAAAATATCATTATGTATATTACCATACACTATACAGTACATTATACAGTATATATTGTAAAAAAAAGTTCTCCATAAAAATATTATTTAGACATCTTTCGTTCAATTTTCAAAAAAAATTTAATTTAGTATATAAGGCTGATTAAATTAGTGATTAAAAATTTAACTTTACATTTCGACAAAAGTTGCACAAAACAATGCATAAAACTTGGTTCACTAAACTGCTTAACACGTCAATATATATATGAGCATAAGCGCGCCTTAGGACTTTTAGGACCTTAGGCGCGCCGAGTCCTTGAGGGTTCGGGTTCGAGTCCTGGTCCTTTAAAACTTAAAAGGTCCGGGTTCAAGTTTTGCTAATTTAAGTCCAGGTCCAAGTAGGTCCAGGTCCGAGTCCCTAACTGTTAGGACCTGGGACCTAAATTTA
>JAQGAW010002894.1:0-13850 GCA_034698025.1 Phthiracarus crinitus | reverse complement strand
CCTTTATTAATATAGAGATGAGAAATCCCTTTATTAATATAAAGACGGCGCACGTACAGACAGACAGACAGACGGACGGACGGACAGACACACATGGTCAAATCCATAAGCTCTACTTTTTTGTAAAAAAGTGAGCTAAAAAATGTAAAAAGCATTCTATTTAACAATATTTAAAATTCCCTTCTTTATTTGATTTTAATTTTATAGTGAATTTAAGTACTATTTATATAGTGAAGAATTATTCGAAAAATAAAACTTAATTAATAAATTTAATTTAAAAGTAAAATATAATTTTATTAATTAAAAGTGTTAATGAAAACACCAGATAAATTTAAATCTTTGTAATATGGTAAAAATAATAAATTGTTTTCTTAACCCGTAAAATTTATAAAAATTGAAAAATTATTTATGCTTTATAAAATTAATTTAATGTAGTGTTTCGATTTCGAGTTTTTTAATTTGATTTAGTTTTAATTTTGATTTTTTAAAAATTTTCAATATTGATTTCATTTTGATTTTAGTTTTCATTATATTTATATTATGATTTAATTTTGATTTTTATTTCAGAAAATTTTTTCAATTTGATATGATTTTGATTATAGTTTTTTAATATTTTTTTATTTTGATTTACTTTTAATTTTGATATTCACAATTTAAACAATTTTGATTTCGTATTTTAGTTTTAATTTTTCAGTTAAAAATCAAAATTAAAATCAAAAATAAAACAGATTTTAATTTGATTTTAGTTTTCAAAAATATTTTTATTTTAAATTTTATTTTGTTGTATTGTAAATTGTTTTCATTTTGATTTGATTTTGATATTGATTTTGTCATATTATCCTATTTAAATTTGATATTAATTTTGATTTTTTAAAATTTCTTATTTTGATAATTTTGATTTTGATATTAGAAAATCAAAACAACACTAATTTAATGATATTGGATTAGGAAGAGAATAGCTGTAAAATTTGTAATTATATTTATAATAATAATTTCCATAGCTATTGTTTTATATCTCTTAAAAGTTGATAAATTTGTATGATAATTAATGATTTACATTTAAACAAATTAATTATTTATAAAATGATTTAATTAGTAAATAGTTACATTATAACTACAATATAATTAAAAAATTACAAATTATTTGCATTAAAAAATAAAATTAAATTTAAAATCATAAATAATTTTGGTATGAAAATAGTTAAGGTTAAATTATAATCAAAATTGTAAATAGTAATTTAAATTGTAATTTAGACTTAATTCAAAATTACAATACAAACAATATTATTATTTTATTAAAAATAAAAAATAAAAAATAGCAAAATTCGAAATGTTAAAAAGAAACAATATTTTCAAAACAAGATCGATACGGTCGTAATATATGACTTTGCAGTTTGTTTTTTAGTAAGTTTTTAGTCTATCATACCATTTTTAATTTATTAATATTATAGGATATTAACGGCTGATGCCATTCGATTTGGTTATTTGTCGATAATATTAAATATTTGTGGCAGATGCCATTCTATTTCGTTATTTTATGAATATATAGACACTTTCGACAGATGCCACTATATTTCGTTATTATTCGATATTATTAGATATTTACGGCAGATGCCACTCTAGTTCATAATTTTAGATATTATTAGATATTTGCGGCAGATGCCATTCTATTTCTATATTTTATGAATATATAGACATATTAGGCAGATGCCACTTTTTAAGATACGAGTCTATTTTGTTCTTTATATTAATTAAGGGTTTTTTTTGAAGATAGGAGTCTATTTTGAAGATATTAGTATTTTTTGTTCTTTATGTTAATAAAGGGATTTTTTTGAAGATAGGAGTCTTTTGGGTTGAAAATTGAATTTCTTTATGTTTATTAAGGGATTTTCATTCGGGGTCAGAGTAGGGTGTGACAGACGGACAGACAATGTCAAATCCATATATATGCTTTTGCAAAGTCATATTAAAAATTTATAATGGAACAGTCAATGTTCCAAAATTATCACCTTTATACTAAGATAATTTATAATATTAAGATAATAAGAAAATAAACAAATGCCAATTAAACTTTTGACTATTTTGTATCTTAATCGCTGAAGCACACAAAATATTATTGACATTATTTACAATAAAAATTTAATTGCTTTAGTTGTTTACATTGAAACAACAAATGAATATAAATTAATACTTTACATGATGATAGATGGCGTATCTTTTTTAGATCAATTTTTTTTAAAAAAAGGCGAGCTTATAGATTTTACCATGTCTGTCCGTCTGTTCGTCCGTTCGTCCGTTCGTCCGTTCGTCCGTCCGTCCGTCTGTCTTGGTGTCCGCATTCTTTATATTTATTAAGGGATTTAATAATGACTATAAAATTAGCTAAAAATGTAGTCTAAAAATGAATCATTCTTTAACATAGATATTGTAAATCAATAATTGCTAAAAACGATTATTATGATTTAATATATTATAAATATGTATTATAGGAGGCTATAAATTTGTTTTGTGAAATTTAACAATTATTTCAAACAAATATATTAGTGATGAAAAATTCTGTTTTTGCTGACAAATATTTTATCATATTTAAAACAAATATTATCTTATACTTATCATTTATTATACCATGGAAGAAAGTAAAATAAATAAAGAGAAATATCAAAAACTTAAGATAGAGAACGTAAGAGATGAAAGCGACAAAATTTGAAATTTAAACGACAAGAAAGTTAACGATAGATACTTAATTTTATTACTAAACGAAAAGATGAAAAGATAAGAATAGCATATCAACAGAAAGACACTTAATTGCGCAGAATAAATAGAGAAAACGAAGATCGTAGAGAAAAAGAACAGAAAAAGATACTGAATTACGCATACAAAGAAAGGAAGATGAAAAATGCGCGCGAGAAAACAGCAACGAAACACGGATTTGCCCAAAATAAATAGAGAAGACGAAGATCGTAGAGCAATAAAACAGTAACGAAACACTCAGTAATATTCATTATTTAATATTTTGATTGTTATAATTTTTATTTAATCATAAGTAAATTTTATGGTCATAATTAATCGGTTTTTACCATTATGCCACCAGACAGAATCATATCCAATATCTTATTTTGATTACCGATAAAGATTTGTCCAGAATCAGTGTTAAGATCTTCCGCAGATATCCATTTAATTAGCATTTGCGAAACAGGTCCAACATCGATGGTTCTTAAGCGTACCCTACCATTATGCGGCCAGCCAGAATCAAACACTTTACCTCATTCTGATCACATATAAACTCTTGTCCAGAATCAATATTTAAATCTTCCGCAGATATCCATTAAAATTATTATTTGATTAAAGTCACTTTATAAGAAAAAAGCATGCATATCGGGGAACTGTTTGGTACAAGTTATCGGGTGGGGGAAAGGAATCATAAGGATTGAAATTTGGGAGAAGTATAGGGACATTTTGGGATCGGGGAACTGTTTGGGACAATTTATCATTTAATGATAATGAATCGGGAGGATTGGGATTTGGGAGAAGGATAGGGACAGAATGGTAACGGGGAACTGTTTCCGAGAGGGAATCGGAACTTAAAGAAAAAATGAGCTCTCTGTGAATGTGTCGTTCTTGTTTCTTACTAGCTTTTTCAATCGCTAACAATATTGTAAACAAACATAAC
Source organism: Phthiracarus crinitus (assembly GCA_034698025.1). Lineage (NCBI taxonomy): Eukaryota > Metazoa > Arthropoda > Arachnida > Sarcoptiformes > Phthiracaridae > Phthiracarus > Phthiracarus crinitus. The sequence continues at coordinate 10,180 of JAQGAW010002894.1, read as the reverse complement.
AGAGAGAGATGTTTTTATGATTTATTATTATATAAAAATAAATAGAGTTTACAGGTAAATATCATATTATTTATGTCCAAAACTTTATAATGTTTAAAGTCAACCTATTACAAATCAGATAATTGTCTGATGAAGGAGAGAATGTTCATCGAAAGCTCCAAATATTATATTTAATTATTTATTAAATTCAAAACTGTCTTAAAAAGTTAAAAATTTAATTAATAAACATATTTCAAATATTTGATATTTTTACAGAAATTTCTGATGAGAGGAATATGACAGATTATTAAAAAATTTATTTTTATTTTTCATCGATGATTTTTATAATTTGAAGATTATTTTAATACCGTTTAAAAAACCCAAAGGATTACCTGACACAATTCAACCTCACACGACAATACAAGTCTCATTGGGTTATGAACTGGACAATCAGTATGCTAATGAAATCTTTCTTTTAACAAATAATTCATTGCTTGGTAGGACCTCGATTAGGTTTTATACTGTAATATCAAGAGGATTTTCTTTTCAGAAACCGATCATTAAATAATAACTCGTAATCCAACACATATATCACTAGCATTTGCTATTTCTACAATTTTTATTGTTTTGATTGATTTTAAATTTAAATTGGTGAAGAACAAAATACATAAATTTAGGAGTCATTTCAAAAGTCTTTATAAAACAGTATATGATATTTATCATTAATACAATTAACGTTGAAAGTTAACATTAAAGGCATAAGTAATGACTAATAAAGTAATCAAGCAATAGGTTATAATGAGTACTCTATTTCTGACTGATTAGAGAAAGTAATTGTGAGTCACTGTATTCTAGTTGAATCTATAAGTAACGTCAAAGTTTGAATACGTTTAAAGTTAATAGTGATGTGACTGAAGTTCACAAACACTACAGTAATCATTTTTTAAATTTTTATTATCCTATTTCTTTTATCATATAATTTCAATTTAAATTTAATTTACATTTATTTTACTTTATTGAAGTTGTAGTCCATGTGTAATGCTTGTAGCATTATTATTGCAGAATGAATAAGGCTCTGTTATGTAATTAAAAACTATTATTTGTTCCATAATTACACAAATACTGCAACTATCATATAAATATCAAGATTTTGTTTGATAATAAAAAATTTATTTAAGGATTAATTGAACATTAATTGTATAATTTAACTTTAATAGAAACATATTTAAATAACTATTTCAATTATTTTTTAGCTGACTTTCTTGAAAAGAAGTCCAGTTAATGGATTTGACAATGTGTGCATGTCTGTCTGTCCGTGCTTGCTCTTGCATTATATTTATTAATGGATTTGATATCTTGTAAAGTATTGACTTAAAGACTAGTTTTATAAATTTTCTATAAACAATTAGAAAGTCAGCTCTCTTTGAATGTGCCATTCTTGTTATTTACTAGAAATAAGTTTTATTTGTAATTCGTATATTTCACTTAAAATTCTAAATATAAATTTTTTACTCTTGTTCTATATAATAAATAATATATTCAATGATTTTCTATTCACATTCTTTTATGATAGATAATAAATTTATTCAATACAATATTTATCAAATTATTCTGAGAACTGTATTATTTATTTAATATTATTTAATAATTTTAATTAAAACGTTAAGTTTTTATCATTGGTCATTGAAAAAAAGCTTCAGTTTTAATATTATCTAATTTTGTTAACTTATAAAATTTAATAAGAGATAATTTAGAAAGGTAAGATATTTTTTAAATAACTTTTCATTTTTACTTATATTATATTATTTTGTGTTTTTTAAATTCTTGATTTTAATTTTCCTTAATTATTTTTTAGAAATATATAAATATCTATTTGTATAATTATTTTGGATTTACTTTTCTCCATTTATTTTATAAAAAATTTAACTTTTTTGGGTTTTTATTTAAACATAATAATTTTTTTTCATTTTGTTTTAAAAATATTTTATTATTTATCAAAAGTTATTTATCAAAACAATCTGAGCTCATGAAATATGTTATTTCTTTTACTTGATTTAAATTTAATATTAAAATTAACATATTACTTTCTTTTATTAATGTAAATTAAATGTTAAGATTCAATATGTGTACAACATTAAATTTACATTTATGATTTATTCAACTTGTCGACTATAATTAAGTTTTTAAAATTAATGAAAGATTGTTAAAAATTCTTTCTCTATATAAAATTTTAAACTTTATTGGATTAGTAAAACATTTTCTTTCGAAAAATGGGTAAGACAAGACACTTATTGTTATAATTAACTCTGATAAATTTCTAATACAATTTGAGCTTATTATAAATGTTCATTTTGTAATCATTCCATAAAAAATTCAAAAAAAGCGTGCGGATAATTAGCCTTATTTGTGTTCATCATTTGTTATTAAAGTTTTTTTATCAGATTAATTTATTTATATTTTCAAATTATCATGATCATGAAATAAATTTATTGTAATATGTTATAAAATTTAAAACGGAATTTATTACGTAATGAAATTCAGTATTTAGATAAAAAAGCTTTGATTATAATTTTTCTATTTATTTTTATAATATATATATTGACAACTTACTTACAAGAATTTATTAAAAGATTACTTAAATACAAATAAAATGAAAAAAAATTATATATGTTAAATAAAGATGTAAGTAATCCAAATGTTATAATACTTCTATTTATTTGACTGTGTTATAAATTAGAATTTTTTCACATAAGTAATTTTTATATTTTAATTAAGATTACTTAATATTTTAAAAGTGCCACATTATAAATATAAATTAAAAAGATCATTTAATACTTTTCATATTTCCCTAACTGTAATGGAACATTAAGTTATATATTAAATTTAAACATTTTAATTTATATCTTTAATCTTTGGCTTATGTCTAATATTTATTTTATTATAATAATCAGTGTTATACAGTATAATTAAATGTTATGGCATTTTAATAATTTAAATTTACTTTTAATAATATTTCAATATTATTAGTTTACTGAAAATAATTTGCATATAAATAATTTTAAATAAATATTTTATTTTTATATCAATATTAGTTTTACACCTCTTACTTGATTATTTTATATTAATAAAGTTTTGTATAGTTTTCAATATTTAGTTTTCTTTCTTTTATTTTCATTTATATAAAAATTTTCATTTTATTTTAGTTTTACTTTTAATTTTAAAATTAGTTTTACTTTTAATTAAAAGTAAAATATGTAAATTTTCCAGGAAATTCTGAAAGTTATATAGTCCTTTATTTTAATCGGCCCACAGAAATACAACAAATATTTTATTTCAAAAACTTAATCAACTCGGAGTATGTAACTATATAAAGATATATGCCGCACTCCTATCATTTTTTAATTGGTTATTGAACTTAATAATTTTTTTAATAAAAGTTAATTCTTCCTGTTTAAAGTTCAAATTTCTTCTATTCTATTACTTTTTATTAGTTCGATTTTTTATTGTAATTTTTGAATATATTATTTTTATATTTTAATTATTTATATTAATTTTCTGCAAATATTTATCTTTATTATAAATTTATTTTAACTATTATTGTTTTTATAATCATTTAAAATTATTAATAAATTACCAATACAAATTATTTATTAAGGTAAAAGGTTATTTTAAATCTGTAATTTAAAAATAAATCAATCTATAAATTAATGATTATTTTTTATTTAAATTTATTTGTATAAGCAAAATATATGTGTTAAAGTAAAAAACTTAATTTGAAACTTAAAACATTTGTATATATCCAATAAACAAACTTTTTCATTATTTTAAAAATGAATAATATTGTTTAATAGATTTATTATAGTTCATAATTGATAAATAGAATTTTTAAGTTAATTTGAAATAATTTTTGAATCATAATTTTTTAAAAATTATTTCATAATATTTTAATTATATCTGTTGTATTCGTATTAATACTTCATTTTTATTAAATGTTTTATTTCCAAATTTATTTTTTTAAACAATTATTAATTCAAATTTATTGTTCTCAAATGAGAAATTTGAAAGAGTTTGTAGTGTAACGCGAGAAGATTAAGGGTAGTGATCGAATAACATGTTCTAAGTTTGCCATTGATGCGTAAAACGCCACGTCAATCCATTTAGAGTAAGCGTTGACGACGAAACACCAGATCTTGCCATACAATTGACCGCAAAGATCAATATGGATGCGTTGCCACGGACGTTCTTGATATGCCCACGGATAAACAGTTGCTTTTGGAGGGGACGACTAGACTTCGCAACACATTTTGCATGCTTTAGTCACTTCCTCCAGAACTTCCGCAGCATCAATATTCGGCCATCAGACATAATATAGTGAAATTGATTTCAAAAGAACGATTCTAACTGTCTATAGAGACTTCAAAATCCTTGAATGCAGAGAAAAAGGAACCACGATTCGAAAACTCAGTAGTAAACACCCATCGTTATAAAATAACATATTCCGATAGATGTATTAAGTAGGGATAGTATTTTCCGGGACTAAAAAGTAGTTAAAACTGGAGGGAACGGGGAACAAAAAATGAATTAAAACCGGGAATAGATCCGGGGAAAATGTTTTTTATTTTCAAGTACAAAATATTTAATAAAATAGTTATTTTTCTAAAATAAGCTAACCTTCAAAATTTTCATAAATAATTTATAAAAACTAAAACAATTGATGATTTAATTTAATACTTTTAAATCAACTTTGAAAATTTATGAAATATTAAAGTTCTATTTTTAACGATATTTTGTATATATTGCAAAAAACGGGAATACTAAACAAATAATATGCATATCCGGGAATATTTTACAAAACTGCCAAAACCGGGAAAAACCGGAAAATTAAAAACACTTTTATTTAAACTGTTATCTTTATTAGAATTTACTATATTAATCTCCCTGTTATATAATTAAAGAAAAAATGCGGTATTTTCCACGAAAATACTTTCCTTAGTAATATGGCTTAGTTTATTGTTTGGACATTTGACATACGGCCATCCAGACTGAATATATCGGATAACTTCCAGCAAATAATTGTCTTCTTTGTTGCTTCGCGTAAATGTTTGCATGTTACAGGAAAACTATCGATATCATCAATAAAAGAAATTGTGTTCGAAATATCCAGTAAATCTTTAGGAAGGGTGGAAGCAAATAGAAAAATCATATGCATGCAGAAATATTGCCAATCGATGAAGTCTTGAGAAGGATACCGACATGATGTGCCCCTTAGGTCCCAAAACCATAATTAGGGGTTTGTGATCCTTAACTAATTCGAAATTTCGACCCAAAAAATTTTGTGGAATTAATTTACTCCAAAAATATTTACCAGTGTTTCTCGATCGATTTTCGAATAGTTCTTGACGAGAAAGCAATAGGTTTTACATCATTATTCGGAAATCGAAGGCTTAGAACTGCACCGATACCATTACCACGTGCGTCGCATTCAAGAATGAGGGGTAGATTTGGATCGTAATGAACGATTTCCGAAGTTGAAGTAAGGCATGTTCTTAATTGGTCGTAAGATTTCTTTTGTTTGGTAGACTATATCGCTTTATAGCGGAAAAGCAATTGAACATATTTGGAATGAATTTTCCATAGTAATTAATAAGTCTAAGAAAACTTCGGACATCCTTGATGTCTTTTGGTTTTGGCGATTTTAAGATAGCGTCCAGTTTTTAAGACAATGGGCGAATGCCGTTGGAGTAGAAAATATGTTCCAGGTATGGTAGCGATGAGAAATGAGGCACTTTACCTTCTACCGCTTCATTCTACTATCGATAAGTGTTTTAAGTAAGGGACTTTAGCACTGGAAATATGGGTGCCGAAGTAGAAGACTCAGAAGAAGTAGAAGAAGTGGCCAATGTCTTAACAGAATTTGACATATATAATTTGAAAATTAAAGATTAAGACAAAGAAAATAAGTCAAAGAAATTGCCGCTGACATCGTTTAGCGAACTTCGCCAAAACACTTGTAGTGTATTTTGTTCTTCAAATTATAAGATTGTCACTTATGTCGTTTTAAAAGCAATTATTTTATTTTTATATAAATTAAAATAACTATACTTACTTTAATTAATCTTCTTTTTCATTAAATGATTTTTCATAAGATCTGCTAATATAGGGCACTGATTTGAAGTATATATGAGATTTTTATTTTCAATTATAAAAATTACATACAGTCATTTTATTTGCAATTAATTTTTTAGATCTAGAATAACAAATATACTTATTTAAATTAAGCTTTGATTTCTACAATTTAATTTTCATATGATCTGCCACTATTGGGTAGAGAGAACAATGTTATGTTTATTATTATTTAAATTTTACTTTTTATTTTGTCCCGATAATTATAGAAAATTATTTTTAGATATAGAAAAACCAATATTCTTATTTTTATTAAGCAATGTTATCCATTATGTTAATTTTCCTAGGATCGGTCCTCTATAGGACACAGAGAACTATGTTTTAAATTTATTAAATAAAATTTTAATTTTTATTTTGTTCTTCTAATTATAAGATTGTCACTTCTAAAATTTTAAATCTATTTATTTTATTTTTAAAAATCTAAAATCATATATATTTATTTGAAAAATAAGTAATTTTTCCTAGGATCGTCCTCTATTGGGCACAGAGAACTATATATTAAGATAATTATTTAAAATTTTAATTTTTATTTTGTTCTTATAATTATAAAATTGTTACTTATAAAAATTTAAATGTACTTATTTAAATTTATTAAGCTTAGTTTATCAATAAGTAATTTTTCCAAGGATCGGTCCTCTATTGGGCACAGTGAACTATGTAATAATTAGTGTTGTTTCGCATATTATAATAAAAAGTTAAACAGAAAACAATACTTTTACTTTTACTTTCGCTTAAGCGAAAGTAAAATACAATTGAAATTGATATTTGCACTAAAAGTAAATGTAAAATACAAATGATATTAAAATGTAAATTAAAAGCAAAAATAAAATACAATTGAAATATAAAATATAAATAAAGTAAAAGCGAAATACAATCAAAATTGTTATTGAAAAAGAAAAAGTAAAATACAAATTAATTAACTTTATCTTTTACTTTATCTGTGAAAATTATTTGGAAAAGCGAATTAAAAAGCAAAAGTAAAATCAAATTTTAATTTTACTTTCGCTTTAAAGCGAAAGTAAAATACAATTTAAATGATTTTTTAACTTAAAAGCGAAATCGTAAACAAATAAATTAGAAAGAAAACTAAAAGTAAAAGTAAATTACAATTCAATTAAAATTATACTTAAAAGAAAAAGTAAAATACAATTGAAATTAAAAAATTTAGAAAAAGTAAAAGTAAAAGAAAAGCAATTACTAAATTTGGAAGTAAAACAACACTAGTAGTATAATTTTGTTTTAAATCATTATGGGCTACAACAAACACCAAAATTAGTTTTATTATAACTTGTGCACCCCAATCTTATTTTTGTCATTCATTAATCCAGATATAACTTTTATCTCTTATTATTTAATATACCCGTTAAACCTTTATTGCATATGACTTTTATTTATTGCGCTAAAAACAATGTTTTATTATAGTTAAAAATTTAAAGTATTGTTAGACAAAAAATTTAAAAATATTGTTTAAGAACACAATTTATATTGAGGCGGACAGAGAGAGAGAGAGAGAGAGAGAGAGAGAGAGAGAATAACATGGAGAGGGAGAGAAGTTTTTATTGTATTATTAATTATATTTTTTTTATTGTATCGTATTTTGTAATTAAATAATAAATCTAAATATAATTCGTTTTTAAAAATTGATTGATTAAAATACAATTCAAATAAATATTTTATTAAAAAATCACGATCAAATATTGGTTTAAGTTTTAATTTTCTAATGGAAAGCAAATTTAAAATATGAAATCCAAATTATAATTTGACTAAAAGCGAAATCAAAATACAATCCAATGCTAAATTAATATACAATTTCTTTTATGGATTTTCCATTATTTTACATCACCTGTACATACATTTTGGGTGTACACTATATTCGAAATTCAGATATGGATAAGGAATCTGTGACCACTAATTCGGTCACCAAAAAAATTCACTCTCATGGGTTTTCCCAAATTTTTTCACGCTTGCAAATGACCAGCAATTTGAGACCATTAATTAAGTCGCCAATAAATTTCATTATTTATGGATTTATTACTTGACAAAAAATAAATGTTTTTCTACAAAAAAAATTAAAGCATTTAATCAATGATATTTAAGCAATAATAATTTTTTTAAAACAATAGTTTTATTGAAGATAGATGTCATACAGTTTAATAGTCACATATTTCCGATAATTTAACAAAAACAATGAGTTATAACAAAATAATAAAAGTTTTAATTTTTTTATATACAAAATAGTTTCATTAAACATAAAATTCTATTATTGCGTTATTAAAACATTTGCATTTAATTTTTTATTAGTATTTATTAATTATTTGTTTACTATTGATGCGATAGTAAATAAGAGAGTGCACAGTTAAATTTTTGTCATTCGAGGTTCATCTTTTCTGGTGTAAACTACAATTATTGCATGGTAAGTCATCATTGTATTGTGTTCAACGCATTTAATTAAGCGCACATTTTGTATGTTTTGTTTCAACAGTACCTAAGAGAATACTGTTGCAATCAAGTTATTCTGTTTTTGTCGAGGAACATCATATTAATCATTCTAAATTTTATTTTATTTTATAGTTATATAAATCTTTATTTTCTGTCTTTCTGTCCGTAAATATCGTAAATATATACGTGCGCTTTCTTTAAATTTATAAAGGGATTCTATCTATTCTTTATATTAATTAAGCTTTTGGATATCTTGCAAAAAATTGACTGACAGACTAGTTCTATAAATATTTTATAAACAATATGAACGTGATAACTTTATGAATGTATCATTTTTTTATTTAATAATTATTTATAGTTATATTAATTCAAATTATTTATTAATAAAAATTATTGTTATTAAATTATTTATATTTTATGATGTATTTGACTCTTTGTCATTACAAAATATAAGATATATTTCCAAGAAGTTTATTGTCATTAAATAACTCATTTATTAAAAGTAACACCCAAATATTTTATATATATGTTATAACAAGTTATGCTTTCTTACATCTTATAATAACTACACGTTTGCATTTTATATTGTATTCAATTGGTTGAATTAAATAAATATTATATTATAGCATTAGTCAGTGATGATTCTTCATTAAATTTCTTGCTTAACATACAATTCACTTACGTGAAACTTGGTACACGTGTATTCTTTGTGGATAATATTTTTTTGCACCTGCTTAACTGTGGTCCTCATTGCTGAATATTTATTACTCGAACCTACTGTTCCACAAGATACTAAATTAATTTTAAAGTTTATATAGTTAAAATCAAATAAAAATTTTTTTAGCTCTCTTTAATTATTATGATTGTCTAATCAATATATACTAATTGTCTTTAAATATGTAAGAAAATGCAAAATATATTTATTTTATAAATAATCACTAACTATTATTTATTCAAATTTAGTTTTAATCTTAAAAAGAAGCAAAATTAATTCCTGTAATTTAATTTTTAATTTAATATAATAATAATTAATTAATTAAAATTGAAAGTTTCGATTTATTTTTAAAACATCCAAAAACTGCAAAATAAAAAATATTAACTAATTTAATTAAATGTTATCTTTTAATATTGTACATAATGGAATTGAATATACCAACTAGCTAATTCTATTGAATTAATTATTAATATTTTTAGACAGATTTAAGTTAAAACTACTGTTTAATCCTTTAAAAATTTTTAATTTTTATAAATTTTAAGATAACGAAAGAATAACTCTTAGTCTATGATGTCGAAAATTAATGTTTTTAACTCGACAGTGTAACATTGAGCTTTATTCACACTAAACTAAGATTAATTAATTCATAATATGTATTAATAACACAGAAATGTATTAATCCAAATTTTTTGAAACGATTTTTATTTTTTAGAGGACCTTAACAAATAAGTGATGCCAAACGAAATTTATATCCATTAAGTTGGCAGTGGCGAAACATTTACGACAGGTATGCCGTATGCCGTATGCCGTATGCCGTATGCCGTATGCCGTATGCCGTATGCCGTATGCCGTATGCCGTATGCC
>JAQGAW010002893.1:0-13852 GCA_034698025.1 Phthiracarus crinitus | reverse complement strand
GGAGATCTTATAATTTTTAATAATCGCCGCATTTTGCACGGAAGAACCGAATACGATCAATACAAGGAAAAAAGGCATGTCTTTTACTAGTATTACTCTCTTATACACGCATCATCTCTTTTGATGCTATATATAGATGTATAGTTAATAGAGATATATATTTTTATTGATTTAATAATTTTCCTATCGATTAACTCCAGATATCTTCAAGGATGTTATATGGATTTGGATGAAGTGGTGTCGCTCTACGAAAAATTCAATTCTTAGCCCTTTTTTCAAAATATATCGATTTTTCTCGTTTTTATTAATGTTATCTAATTTATCTGTTAATGAATACATTCGCACTCAAATTTTTAATATGAATTTTCGTTTCACTGACAAGAATTATTGAGTTTTTTTTAAATTTTCACGTTTTATACAATCCTTTGTTTTTTATATATCTTTTTTTGTTTTTCTAATAAAAAACGAGAAAAATATTTAGTGTGATGTGACGCTCCAATTCTATGATGACATCCACGGAGAAGAGGGAAGGAATCAGTTTGATAAACAGCGTATTTAAAGCAGTATATGGGTATTGCGTCAAAGAGAGAACGAATCAACTAATGCTGTGTACGCTGTTTTAGATATTCTTGACATTTGCGAAAATTGATTGTATAACGAAAAGATTACGTTCACTCACACACAGACACACATTATAGAGTACAACATCAAAATAACAATTGCCATTTGCGTTGTTTTATTTTTATTTCACATTTAGTTATGTTTTTTTTGGTTCGTATATTTTTATGTTTTAATCCGAAGCAGATATTCACGAGTCAGTCAGTGTAGTATACAGTATATTCCGTAACACTTATCGATTTGTCGATTTTGTTTTTTACATCAGTCGTATACTTTACATTTGTTAAATAATTAAATTAATTATGACGTTCTTTAGCATTTTTGGTACCATAAAAAGATTTAAAATCAATAAAAAAATATTATATACAACTTGAAGAATAGTTAGCGTAAACAAAATTTATGTTCATTAGAATTTGTTTGAATTTCGTTAAGTTTCTAAATGTTGTATTTCTATAGTTTAATATTATTGTCATTAAAAATAACATTTTATCCAACAGTTGAATGACTAATAATTTACATACAGTTTGGCTCACTTTCGAGTATCACTTTTTAATAATTTTGTTGAGGTTTGGAGTAGACTTTTAAATTGTTAAATTTTGAGGCCTGAGCCCAACTGAAGCCCGATTGTTTGATGTTAGGCCCGGCCCGTGCATGATTATTTGGCAAATTTAGAGCCCGACCCGGCCCGGCCCGGTGAAAAGTGAAGGGGCTCTACTATATATTATAATATTCAATTTATTTAAATACTATTATTTCATTCCTTCATTAGAATCAAATAAGCTTGTTTTATATGTTATACATAGATTAGCATAATTGAAAATTATTTTTAACACAATATATATAAGGTAAAAATTTTGCTTAATTATAAAGTAAATCCCGGCCCGTAATTTTTTAAATTTCATCTATCAATCTAACAAAACCAATTAAAAATGATTTATGTAAAAATTCTATACTTAAGTTATAAATCAAACCTAACTTTTGACCGCAATTTCCAAAACCCTAATAATTTCATATATTTACAGTAACGTTATTTGTGTTTAAAACAAAACATTTGCGAAAACGTCAACGAACGCAATGAATTTGGCGCACAAAACACGTTATCGTTTATTGTATACAAATATTCACAATTCATTTACAGTTAACGAAATTAATTAACTATAAATTATATATTATATATCATAAACTCACATCACATCACAAATGGGCACACTTTGGTGCGACAAATATAAGCCAACATTATTGTCAAAACTTGATTATCATCGAACTCAAGCCGAACAGATCAAGAAGTTGATCAGTTCGGGTAACTTTTCACACTTATGTGTGTTCGGACCGTCGGGTTCGGGAAAGAAGACAAGAGTGTACGCCATTCTGCGGGAACTGTTCGGCGCTGGCGTCGAGAAGATGCGAATCGAGAACAAACAGTTTACCGCCGCTTCGGGCAAGAAATTGGATTTGAATGTAGTGTCCAGTAATTATCACATTGAAGTGAATCCAAGCGATGTTGGCTTCTTTGATCGCGTAGTGGTTCAGCAGCTCATCAAAGAATTGGCCACAAGTGGAACCGTAACCGAAAAGCATTCATTTAAGGTAAACATTTGCGCCGTTTTTTTATATTCAAATTAAAAACGTTTTTGGCTAATATTTGGTTTGTCATCACAGATCGTTGTGATCACCGAAGCGGACAAATTGACGCGAGACGCTCAACACGCGCTCAGACGTACGCTCGAGAAGTACGCGTCCACGTGTCGGGTAATACTTGTCGGACAGAGTTGTTCGCGAATCACGCCTGCAGTCAAATCGCGTTGTCTTATGCTGCGAATCGCGGCGCCAACTGTTCAACAAATATCCTCAATATTGATGAACGTCGCGAAGAAAGAGGTGATGAATATAACGCAAGAAATCGCCGATAAATTGGCGAATGAGTGCGATCGTAATCTTCGTCGAGCGTTACTAATGCTGGAGACGTATGAGGTTCGTAGCGGTGGTGATGCGCCACAACCGCAGTGGAAACAGCAGATCGCGCTTTTGGCCAAACGTATGCTTGAGTCGCAATCGTTGCAAAGAGTGGGAGAGATTCGCGACCGATTCTATCAGTTGCAGACACATTTGGTGCCATCAGAGCTGGTGATGAGGCAATTGGTGGACGAGTTGTTGCCCAACTGTTTGGATGACGCGATGCGGAGTCAGTTGATTGAATTGGCCGCAGATTCTGAGCATAAAATGCGTTTGGGCTCTAAAACCATATACCATTATGAAGCGTTTGCCGTCAAGTTTATGGCTATTTTTAAGAAAGCGGTCGAAAATGTGACCATGGATTTTGATGACGATTTTTGACCGGTTATTCAATCGATTATCAATTTTTCTTTTATATTATACTTTTATTAATTGTATATTGTAATTATTGAATAAACGCGCTATTATTTAATCAAACATTTAAGAATATTTAATCGATACAAGAATTTTAATACTAACGTAATTGTCAATCACTGATAAATTATATGAGTATTTACGTATATTTAACTAGTAATCTAATATAGGATGCATTGCTTACTAACATAACAAACATTCATTTGCCAGACTATCAAATATGCGCTAATTGTTGATAAACAAACCAACTATTGCTATGCGGATTAATTTGTTTTATGGATGATTAGTTAGATTTTTTTAAAAGTGTTAACCTTCAAAGAAAATGTGTGATAAAGCGATTTCACTCGTTCACGATTTATTTAAAAAAAACTAAAATACATTTTACCAAACGATGTGCCGAAAAAAAATTGCGGATGTGTTGTCAATTATAAAACTATAAAGATTTGAAAACGTGTATTTAAAAGCTTACAAAATAGCCTATTATGTTAAAATAACTCATTTAAAGTTTTTAATGCTTAAGATCGGTGAACCAAAAAGGTTATAATGCAGTGAGTTATTACGCTTAATGGCATAACGCATAAGCTTATGACATTTTTGCTGGAATACGCTCATAACGCGTATGGTATACAGTATTACAGTTTAACAAAAGAAATAATATTTTCGTTTGCATCACATCCTTTCCCACTGATATAATTCATCGCTAATTATTTTGATAAGATAAGAGCGAAGCGAGTTATTATTTAGTATGAGAGGTGTATCCTTATAGCCAATTAATTGTGCGATGCTTTTCCTATTTTTTTGCTCATATGAGTCATAATAAAACGTTTTATCTCGAGTTTTGAAAAAAGTTATCGCGATATAAATACTTTATACGTACGGTATATTCAAAAACGATTTTATTTTTTGCAAAAACCATATATTAATAAGACAGCGAACAACAGATTTAATATTAATTACTATTTATTTACCTTAACCTGGATCTATGTGTTCATAAACTGATTATTTATTAGTGGCGTACCCGTCGAGTATAATGCGATGAATTGATAAGAGAGAGCGAGCGAGCATTAAATAATAAAAAGCGTACAAAAAGCGTTTTGCAGATTTTGAATCGCGATTTCAGACATAGAAATAGTTTATTGAAATACATCGCGTCATAGCGTCAGTCATATGGGAGTTTTATCGGAGCAAAACACTGTATGACAATATACGGAACCAACAAATAAAACAAATGGGTTTCGATATCGCGCTATTTGTCGACACAGTCGACGAAGAGCTGATGTGCTGTATCTGCACGGATGTGCTCGAAAATCCGCTGCAACTGCCGTGCGAGCACTTCTTCTGCTCGGCGTGTCTGCGAAAGTGGTTCGAAACGGCGCCCGTCAAGACGTGTCCGATTGACGGCATCGAAGTGAATGTGTCGAAAGTGTTTGCAATCCCGCGATGCGTTAAGAATATGCTGTCGAAACTGGCGGTGCAGTGCGTCCACTGTAATCACGTGATGACGTTAAGCAAGTATAAGAGCCATAATTGTTTTCAAGAGATTTTAAGCCAAATGGGAGCATATATCGATGAAATTGATAGAGTATTAGCGAAACTTATTCGCGCAAAACATTCGCGCAAAATCGATGGATAATTATATAATTCTCAACTCGTTTTTATTAATATGATTTCGAGAGATCTGCAAGTATTTTGAATACTGTGTTAAACCAAATAAGATTTTTTAAACGAAATGCTGATTATATATTGATTTAAAAATAATTTTAATTTGTGTTGAATTTTCGGATAGAAAAACGCAAAAATACTTGAAATTTCTGTACCATTTAGTAAACGATATATCATTAATACTGTTACAAATATTTTATAATTATATTTTCTGTAAGCAATATCGCAATATTTTTTAATGAATAATAAATTTATATATACAAATCAAAAAACCATTAAATGTTTATCGTTTTTTTCCTCAATATTAGTATTTTGTTTAAACATTTACAAATTATTATCGAATTGAAATGACTATACAGTATAAAAGCGCAAACAAAATGGGAAATATAGTTAAGCAAAAAAATATGGTCAAAATTATATGTTATTTTTTTAAAATCGAAATCATATGAACACGAGATTAAATTACAATTAAAAATGCGCTAAACTTATGAATTAATGTTTAGCTATATTTTATAATTCTATATAGTTCCGTATATAATGTATAGTTTATATACAACTTATTCATTCGTGTCCATTAGAGATGAGTCCTCATTCGTTACCGCAACTTCTTTCTCTTCGGTCTCTTCCTCTGCCAAATCAAAAATTTGTCAACAATTAAAAAACACACGTTTAATCGAAATCAATAAACAATAACACAAACCATTTAATATCTGCTGCAACTGATGCGCGGCACCCAATAAAACCTGAAACTGTTTCCTCCGTCTCTCCAGCTTTCTCTCCATTTCGTTCTTCGTTTCCTGCAATTGCTTGATCTCGTTCTCCAACTGCTGAAGACGGCTCATCGTCTGACACCTGTCGGGATGATTGTTGATGACATTGGCCAGCGAGTCGTACTCGCATTTATGCTTTCGGACGCGTTTCGCTTCCACTAACTCTGCCTTACAGTTGTGCAGCTTATTCTGCGCGT
Source organism: Phthiracarus crinitus (assembly GCA_034698025.1). NCBI lineage: Eukaryota > Metazoa > Arthropoda > Arachnida > Sarcoptiformes > Phthiracaridae > Phthiracarus > Phthiracarus crinitus. Next base: position 8,238 of record JAQGAW010002893.1, on the reverse strand, counting down.
CCAGTATAGACTTGTCGATCTTCTTGTAAAGCGTTTCGTAGTTCTTCATCTCACTGGCGATCATTTTGAGCATTTGCTCCGATTTGGTCATCGATAGCTCGCACTGCGATAGTGTTAGCAGTATTCGCTCGTATGATAACGTACTGGAAATGGTTGAACATATCAGCGATCAGTTTAATAATTGATTTGGTATTGTATGGCATAAATACCTGTCTTCCGCGCTCTCATCTTCGGTCAAACACCACTTAATGAACTGTTTGAGCGCAATACCGATTCGTCGGTCGTCTCCGATGCCGTCGCCATCGATCAGTAGCTTACGTTTTATTATCTCGTCTATCGGTTAACAAAACAGTAAACAAAATTAATCATTATATTTAATATCATTATTAATGATTTATCGATATATTTTTTTCGCCAAAAATGTTTGATTGTTTTATTTGAAATAATTTTTGAATTGAAATAAATTTAATAATTACGGCATACCGTCATTCATTTGAATCGATTTCGACTTCTCTGCCATTATATAATAAATGTTTTGATCAATTTCGTTAATTATCTGAAACAATGTCCAAACAAATCGATTATCTTTCAAATTGAACACTGAATCACGTTTCAAATTTTTTATTTATTTTGTTTTATTGTTTTGTTTTGCAAACCACAGCGCGTTCAGCGCATGCGTGTCTCATCCGATCGATAGTTTCATCAATTATGCCTACAATTAATTAGTAAAGTATTTGAAGGGTTTCGCAATTCAAGCTGCAGTTAAAGGTCTTTACAGTTAGAAATAACGCAAAATTCGGTCGATTTTTTTGTTAAAAAACACGTAAATTTCGGTGTAGTTTTGTATATTAATTTATTATTAACGATATAAAACAGATATTATTTAAATAATTATAGTTTATTTTAATATTTATACATAAAACTTGATTTTAGAATAAATAAAACACTAAAACAAGAAATCAAAATATACAATACACTAGTTTTAATCAGTTTTGTTTATAAAAAATACTATTTTTTCGGTCCAATCATATTCTCAGGTCTGACCCATTGATCAAACTGTTCGGCAGTGAGTAAACCAAGTTTAATAGCGGCGTCTTTCAAAGTAGTTCCCTCTTTATGAGCGAGTTTAGCGATTTTGGCTGAATTATCGTAACCAATATGCGTATTAAGCGCTGTGACTAACATCAGAGATTCTCTCATCAGTTGCTCAATACGCCTCTCATTTGCCTCAATTCCCGTCACACAGTTAACAGTGAACGACACACTCGCGTCCGAAAGCAATCGAATGGATCGAAGAACGTTCGACGCGATAACCGGCTTAAACACATTAAGCTCGAAGTGTCCCTGACTCGCGCCGATAGTGACCGCAACGTTATTTCCCTGGACCTGAGCGCACACCATAGTCATCGCCTCGCACTGAGTGGGGTTTACTTTGCCGGGCATTATCGACGAACCCGGTTCCAGTTCGGGCAGTATTAATTCCCCGATTCCCGAACGCGGACCGCTCGCTAACAGACGGATATCGTTCGCGATTTTATTCAAAGAGCACGCCAACACGTTTAGCGAACCCGACAGTTCCACAAACGCGTCGTGTGATGCCAATGCCTCGAACTTATTAGGCGCCGGACGAAAGCGAAGCCCAGTTATCTGCGACACTTGTTCGGCCACTTTCGAGTCCCAACCGATGCGTGTGTTAAGACCTGTGCCCACAGCTGTGCCGCCGATCGCTAAGTAATACATTCTCGGTTCGAGCGCAGCGTTTACTCTGTCAATGCCGAGTTCCACTTGTGTCGCGTAACCGGAAAACTCTTGGCCTAATGTTAGTGGTGTGGCGTCTTGTAAGTGAGTTCTGCCGTTTTTGATTATCGACGCAAATTGTCGCTCTTTATCCCTCAACGCTTTTAATAGTTGATTGAGTGCTGGCAATAATCGATTATTGGCTTCAATACATGCTGCGATGTGCATAGCGGTTGGAAATGTGTCGTTTGATGATTGAGATTTGTTCACGTGATCGTTGGGGTGAACCGATCGGTCGCCGCGTTTACCGCCTGTATGTCACGAGATTTAATTATTAAACGAATTGAAAATCTATGAATTGTGTTTAGTTTATATATAAACTATGCGTGCATTAGTGATAAAGTTTAATTAAATAACTTATAAAATAATATTCAAGGTAAACAAGAAATTGAAATTAAAATGATTAGGAAACAGTTACACAATCAATTTTATATTACGTATAAGCCTTTATAATCAGATATAAACAACTCCGCGAATAATACCTAATATCTCAGCGGCTCTGTTAGCGATCACTTCATTGCAATTCATGTTACTCTGCGTTCCGCTTCCCGTTTGCCAAATCACTAGTGGAAACTCTTCCTTCACATTGATATTATTATCGCCGATCACGTCATCGCACGCGCTCTCTATAGCGATCGCCAACTTCTTGTCGAGATCACCATTACTGGCGTTAACGCGAGCGCACGCCTTCTTGAGTACAGCGAACGCATCGATGATCGCTCGTGGCATCTGTTCTGCGCCCCAAACTGTGTCCAAACCGATACGAAAGTTATTCCTCGACCTCTCAGTCTGCGCTCCATATAACCGTTGCGATGGAACTCTTACTTCACCCATAGTGTCCTTTTCTACGCGATAATCGGTTGAAGAGCTTGAAGACATGGCAAATGTTAGTATGCGTTGCACTGCTAGACGACTGTTGCAACAAAACCAATGCTTCGCCGCTAACGGACTCATTGAGCGCACAAACATGTTCATTGATAAAACTGTACAGTTTTTCAATTTCTCAAAGGCTATCAAGTTTTGTGATTAACTACTGTACAGTACTGTTGTTTACTTCAGATTTTGTTTGTGTATGCTTTTTAAAAGCCTTGAATTATGAACGTTTAGGGATCGTTTAACTATTACGTACAAATTAATAAAGATGTTTCGGGTAGTGGTTCTTCGACTCGACCCGAACAGACATATCTTAAATTTAACCCGAACCGAGAAATTTGATTACCCGAACCGAACCGATAAGAAATCCGAAAACCCGACATTTGACGTATAAAATTATTAAAAAGGTTTAATGATCGAAAAGCACAAAACTTGTATCAAAAATATTATCTATGAATTTATTTTTCATTTTTAATACTAAAAATATATTAAAATTAAATTGTTGAATATATAAACTGCTTATCACATTCTTATTTGTCGGATAATAAAATCAAATTTCATATAAAATTCTTTAAATTTCTTACCAAAAATTGACTATCGGATATTCGGTTTTATTTGGGTTAACCGATAAGAAGCTTATTCAACCCGAACCAACTAAATATTAATGATAAATAGTAACACGAACCGAACCGATAAGAAACCCGAGGGTAAAACCGTAGGTTAATCGACCCGAATATCTTTACAAATTAAGTTACTATACTTCAGTACTAGATTTTTACAGTCCGTTTTACCTTTGGTAATCTTCGTCATTGTTTTCTTTGTATTTAAAGAATGGATTTTTGCATATAATTTTCTTGTTGTATAGTTTATAATGCAATATAATTTTTATACCAATTTTCAATAAATTTCCATTAAGTTTATTATGTTTTAATAATACTAAAATTATTATCAAAAAATATTTTAAGTTTTTATCAATACATGTATTCATTTTGTCAAAATCGTCAATATTATATTCAATATTTTCTCTTAAGATCTTAATGATAACTAGAGAATCAAAATTATAGCATTTGCTACTTTTTTGTTCCATATGTTAGAACCATAAAAAGGAATATGTGCACGAATCACATAGAATTGAGTCGTTTAGCTCCATTTATAAATGCTATATTTTGATATTTTTGAAGATAAATGCTAGAAATGCTAGAAATTCTATTTTATCCTAAAACAGAAAATTTGTCGATTATATCTGATGAGTTTTTGTTACCACTCCCTTAATCTTTTTATAACTATCAAAAAGTAACAAATTTAAAACTAAAAAATATATTTTCTTTTAATTTTTAAAATTTTTTTACTTAAGACAAAGTTAGACAACTGATAAAATAATGGAAAATTGATTTTAAGTTAAAATTAAGGTAATTTTTAAAATTTATAAATGATATTTTTTTAAGTGCTATTTTGGTCATTTATTAATGCTATTTATAGTGCTATTATCATATGCCATATATGCTATTATTTTGATTCTCTAATGATCACTTATCGGTCTGTTCTCCGAATCCGCCTGTAAGTTTCATATTGTACCTACTTTTGTTCATATAATAGATATTTAATTAAATAATCGGAATTTAATGAATGTGAATATATAACGCAAAACACTTGCGTTTGAAAAACAAAAGAAATCTTTTTTTTGAATTACAAAATTAAATTTATTTACTGTCAAAAGTTAAAAATATGCAAAAAAAATATATTTCTCAGTAAAATTTAGCTAACACTTGTTAACTAGTATTATCAAAAATTTCAGTTTTTGGAATTTGAAAATGAAAAAACAGCAAAATACATGAGAGTTAAATTATTCTTGATTAAACTATTCTAGAATATTCAGACCAGTAATTGTTTTTTTAAATATTAATTTAATGTAATTTACAATACAAAAATGGAGAAAACTCCTATATTGAATAATATTAATGAGAAAAAATTTCCTAAATTGTTTTCGACACGATTTTTCGTGGCACTTATTTCATTTATGGGCGCAGCTATTATGTTCATAACGCGGGTTAATATGTATATCGCTATTGTGACGATGGTTACCGATACTAAATACAAAATTAATAGTACTTTAGATTATGAAATGTGTGACACAAATATTAATAACTATACTCAAACAAATAGAAGAATAGGTGAGTTTAACTGGAATCCAATACAACAGAGTTATGTTCTCGGATCGTTCTTTTGGGGTAAGAAAGCAGCAAAAAGCTAAATAAAAGTTTTCACCAAATAAAGCATTAAAACGTTAAGGTTATCCGGTTTTGCAAATCGTTGGCGGAAGAATGACTGAATTATTTGGCGCCAAATGGATCATTGGTTCGTCAATATTTGCATCCGGTATTATCAATCTGTTAACTCCATTGATTGCAAAATGGAATTTCGTGGCACTAATAGTGTCGAGAGTGGTTCTCGGATTATTTCAGGGTTTAATACTTCCATCTTTCTATTGCCTGTTTGTGCAATGGATACCCAAACAAGAACACAGCACATTCCTTCCATGGCTCGATGCGGGCGTTATGTTCGGTACGGCTATGGTGTCTGCTGTTTCGGGCAAAATGATTGATAGCGGTTTTATGGGCGGATGGCCTTCAGCTTTCTATGTGTCCGGTAATTATAGATTATTTGAGATAGATATTACTTATTGAAATAATTAATATGTTAAGGGTTTGTGGCATTGTTGTGGTGCATACTTTGGGTATATTACGTCACATCTTTCCCGACTTCTCATCGTTTTATAACTAACGAAGAACTAAATTATATAAGTCAATACAGGAAAGGATATGCAGAACTGAACACAAACTTAAAACAACAAAATTCATTTCCATGGATCACTATATTGAGTTCCGTTCCATTTCTTGCGGTGGTATTCGCGAAATTAACGTATGGAATGGTATTTGAATTCGTAATGACTAGACTTCCAGCATATCTGCAGGACGTAATCGATTTGCCGATCGACCAAAACGGGTACATATTCGCAACGGTAACCACTGCTTGTGCCGTATCATTACTGACATTCGGTTATATTTCTGACATTATTATCCGAAACTCATTTATCGATAAAACTATTATAAGAAAACTTTTTCACTCAATATCTGGCTTTGGAATGATTTTATTGCTAATTTCCATACCCTATGCTGGATGTAATAAAATATTATCCATCGTATTGCTAATAACATGTATGCTGTCATTTGGTGCCTCTTCTGGTGGTTTTATTCCTATCATTGCCGATATGACCAATGATTACGCGGGAACCGCTTATGGCATAATGAATACTGTTTGCTATATTAATGGTTTTACGACGCCTTATATGGTCGGTGTTATAATCAATCGAAATCCATATTCAATCACACTTTGGGGTTACGTTTTTTACTTATTGTCAGCAATTGTTTGTATCGGTTTGTTTGGATTTGTATGTTTTGGTTCCGCAGAACCACAATATTGGAAGCAAAAACATGATTTGGACATTAATGTGAAATATGATAATTCAAATAATTTAGATAAAAGCAAAACCGTTAAATAAAATATTGTTTAAAACTAAATGAATGCGTTTAAATTAATAATTATTTATTCTCAAAGTATTACCGAAAGAATTAACCGAGAATTAAGAATTAAGAAAACAGTTCATAACCAATCGTTTAAAGAATTTACCGAATCATTAAAATCTGTCATACTATGTATAATTTCCATTTCCCTAAATATGCCATAAATTATTTAATTAATGTTAACTCTATTGATATTTTATACTTATAAGATCTGAGTCGGGATAATAATCTGAATTTGAAATATGATAGGATTCAGTACTCAGTTAATGCTTAATAGGCGATAATAATGCTTAGAGATTTAAAACTTAAGCTCAAACACTATAAAATATATTTTTTATTGAATGTTAATTTTTAATGATTTTTTTTGTAGTACTGTTATTGTTAACTGGATTTATATCTTATAACAAAATAGTATTATTATTCATTTGCCAAAAGTTTTGAACAAAATTTGTGTAACTTTATTAGAATATACAATAAGCTCTATTATAATTAGAAAAACAGTATAATTAATTACAAGAACGATAGCAAGTTTTAAAAGAAACGCTAACTGTATGCGTAGTAACAGGTACTATGGTTCGAGTAACTGGAGGATTGTATAACTGATTTTCAACCGCTTCGCAAAATCGCCAACTATTAAACAGACCAACTTTGCCAATAGATATATAGTTTTCACCATTAAGTTGAGAAACTCCTAAACCGCGACGACAACCGTTACTCGGATCGCGTAATGATACCCATATGGTTACAGGAAGACCAATCAAGTCATACCTTCCTGACACTACTATTCCCGTGCCATTTGTTCTTACTCTGTCTATTATATTAAATTATATAATAAGATTAAAAGTGTACTTAAAATCACAATTGATATTAATTTTCATATAGTTTTAAACCTTCATTAAAAACGCGAGTAGTGTTTGCAATGATAAACGAATGGGTTCCGTCATTCCACGTTATATTTATAGTTTTATTAAAGTTATTTCTAAGCTCAACGCAACTAATATTATAAATATTTGTTCGTGTGGTTGGTGTCGATGCGTTCACTTTAGTAATACATGGTAGATATTGAGAGTCGACGCCAACTTTAATTGTTGTGCATATTAAATAAAAAACTTTTAAAATATGTTTTCTGATGTTTTCAAAATTAGTTAATATTAGTTAAATAAGTATAAATAGATTTAATTATAAATTCTAAAAATGATTAGTATTTATGATATAAATATGAATAATCCATAGAATCTAATTAAGATTTTAAGTCGTTTTAAGCCTTAAAATAAGGTAATCGTAGCTAAATATTATGTCTAATCTATAGAAAAAATTAAAATCATATTACGTATAAAACAAGTCAAAAATCCAAATAAAATGTAATACAGTTTGTTAGACCTGTTAAATAAATGAGACAAAATATAAATGTGTTGAAAAAATAATATTGATATTTTAAAATACATACGAAAACATTATACTGTACTTTGTTTAATAGAATTTAATTTTTGAAATTTCAAAATTATAAACTAAAATGAATAATATTTTAATCAACTTAAATACTTTTCAAATTTTCAAAACTTCATAATTCGTGTTAATTATGTGCGAACTCAAAACAATTAATTAACATCTGGTGATTTTATTAAATACATGATTGTTATCAAATAAAATTATTATGAAAAATGTTAGTTATATAAAGTTTGAAAACTTTTCTCTGAAATTATTACAAATAGAACAGAATGTATACATGTATTATCCGCTTTTATCGATATTTACTTTTATGTTTTAGTGATTTCTGGGAACCGTTGTTTTTTCAATTTCAATCTATATTTGGAATAAAATCACAATCCAATCGAACTGTCGGAAAATAATTTTTTATCAAAACTTTTATATATATTTTTTCAAATATATATATTGATATCATCGACAGTAAAACGTTTTAAATAATTAGCGCAACGTTAACGTTTCGACTAGCACTCTAGTCCTCATCAGGCGATTTATGCTGATT
>JAQGAW010002892.1:0-13855 GCA_034698025.1 Phthiracarus crinitus | reverse complement strand
TTTTATTGGTTTGTCGGGTTTTCTTCCAAATTTTTCAAAACCCGACCCGACCCGAACAGTTTTGAGCCCGAACCCGATCCGACAAATTTGTCGGGTACCCGACCCGAACCCGACATTTCGGGTACCATCCAATAATAAGCCCAGACTAGAAAACCAACCCCCGATTTGTCGGGCCCCAGCGGGCCCGTGACAATAGTGCGCTGGTCGGGCCGGGTGCGGGCCTAATAATAAAAGTGGATAAACAATAATTTTAAGGTCATATTTCGAAGATTTTTAAATAAACCAATTTTGTACTTATTTAAATGAATCGGACCTGATCGGGCCGGGCTTTTGACTTTAAGAAATATTCGGGCTCGGGACTAGCCCAACTTTAAACTGATAGGCTTATGTCGTGCTCGGGCCTGAAAAGTTTAAAGATTTACTACTCTAATACATAGGTTGTGCTTATTTAAAGAATTTTTATTGCAAGTGTAAAAAAACAAATAAGTTTTAGATTTAATTAACTGTAAAACATTAGTTTTTATCAATACATAAATAAGAAAATGAGATTAAATAATTAAATTTAGTGGAATTAATTTTTGCTTGTTTTAAATGTATTAAACCTTTATTCTTAAAAATTATCTGATATTTGGACAAAAATTGAGATAAATGATAAATTTTAATATAAAAAATGTATAGTATTTTTGTTGATAATTCTTTGGGATAATGTCATTGGTTTATAAATTAATCTGACATCGAAATCACATGTGTGTTGAATAAATTTCTTTATTTATAAATCATTTTAATTTTATTTTAAAATTTTTATTTAATAATTTATAGTAAAATAAACATTTTAAAATTCTTCTTATTATATAAACAAATAAAAATTAATTTTTATTTAAAAGATTGAATTGATTTGAGTTAACAAAAAATTTAACTGAAATGCGAATAAATGTTTTCTTATAAATTTTAAAACTAGATCCAAAGTTCCTATAACTTTTATTGGATAAAATCTCTATATTTTGAAAATTATAAATATTAATAATAAATTTTATTAACGATTACTACTATAATAACAAAATTGTTTATAAAATAAATAATCATATTTACAGAAACTTCAGATGAATTATTATAAATAAATCAGTATATTTTATAAATAAAACTATTATATAATAATATTATTGCATTTTAAAGTTAGAATTTTTTAAAGTTGTTTAGGATATATAAGCCATATTAATTAATTTTCATAGTTTTTGGTTTTAGTTTAAAATCAGTTATAAGGTATGATTTAAAATTAAATTTTTATCTTAAGTAATTAATAGTTTATAATTTTTAAGATTTGTACTTAGTATCGAACTCTTCTGTAGTATCATTTTCAAACTGTAAGTTTTAAACATAAACTTATCGAAATATATATATATATTTAGATCGAAATTATTATAATAATTTTGATCATTGTGTGATATTATTGCCGAAAATATTCTGTGAGGGTCTATATAGGATTGCATTATTCGGGGTTCATGTTGCGGGCGAAGGTATTTAGTAGAACTTATTCCTAAAAATAACAATATTAATCAATTTGTGTGATTATAAAAGTATTGATTAAATATTGTAAAATGAGAACTCTATGTTCAATAATTTCTAGAACATCAATGTAATATTGTTATGATGAAGGGTTATATACGTTAAAGATTACAATGATGTATGTGTATAAATATTGAAATATTGATGAAACTTTTAATTTAGTATAGAGTAGTTGTAATAATAAATTTTTAAATAGCTCAAACTAAAACTTCTCATAAATTTTACCTTAAAACAAATGATAGGAAAATAAATTAATAGAGAAAAATTCAATCCTTTAACTGATAAACAGTAACTTCAGTAAACTTAATAAAAAGTTATGCACTCTATTAGCAAATATTTGCAAAAAAATATAGCGACGAGCCAATGTGGAGATCAAATTTATCAAAAATATTTCTCAATCTCAAATCAACTTCATTAACATAATAAAATGTTTATCTTCTTTTAAAAACTAAATTATTTTTATAAATTATAAAAATTTGTTATTATTGACAATTATTGAGTTTATAATAGTGTTGTTTCGCTTTTACATTTCTTATTTTGATTGTATTTTGATTTTAATTTTTTAAAGAATAATCATTTAAATTGTATTTTGATTTTGCTTTTGGTCAAAGTTTCAATTTTGATTTCGTATTTTGATTTTGATTTTCTGACCAAAATCAAAATTAAAATCAAAATTATTTGTGATTTTTAATTTGATTTTGATTTTTCAAAATATTTTTCATTTTAATTGTATTTTGATTGTATTTTCAGAAGGTTTTTCTAATTTGATTGTATTTTGATTTTGATTTTAGTTAAACTTTTCATTTTGATTGTATTTTGATTTTGATTAATCAAAATCAAAATACGAAATTATTTTTGATTTTAATTTTGATTTTCAAAAATCAAAACAACACTACTTATTGACGTATATATTGTTAGCTTTTTCGATATATGTCTACTTTATACTAGTGTTGTTTCGCTTTTACATTTCTTATATTGATTGTATTTTGATTTTGATTTTTAACAAAATAATCATTTAAATTGTATTTTGATTTTGGTTAAAATTTCTATTTTGATTTCGTATTTTGATTTTGATTTTCTGACTAAAATCAGAATTAAAAGCAAAATTATTTGTGATTTCTAATTTGATTTTGATTTTTCAACTAATATAAAAACTTCAAAATTTTACAATTTTCAAAGATAGGAGCGATTGTTATTTTTACATATATCTACAAAGATAAAGAAAGTAAAACTTTATTCATATCCACAAAAACTTATTGAATATTTTAAACAATGACTTATTGAAAATAACTAGTGGTCAATAAGGATAGTTAACAGCTAATTCGCTTAAAGCGTTGGCAACTAATTCAATTTGAAATAAGTGCAACATTAATAAATATGCGTAAATCAAAAATTGGTCCGATTTTATATGAACATATAAATTTTACTCCTCCTTCACATAAGCCTTAACTTTTGGTCACACATTATTATATCTAATATAAAGAAATTGACTCGAAAACACATTATCTCTTCTCATACTCACAATAATTTAAAAGCAAAAATTTATTATTAATAGTATTGCAATTATTTTTGTGGTTTTAGGAAATAATTTATTTGAAAATCTTTTAGTATAAGGTATTTAAAAATATTATATATCTTTGTTAACTAAACTATAAAATAAAAAGTTCATTCAAATATTCACTATTTATCATTTATATAAATTAGTATTATACGGCAAGCAATAATTTACAAGAGTATTACATAATTACATATCTTTATAGTAATTTTTTGTTTTCAACTATCATTTCCAACACTATTTCATATAAAATATATTTACTATTTTATTCTCTCGTATTCTCTCGTATTCTCTCGTATGACTCGAGAGCAATAGTATTGTTTCAGGACTTGTATGACAACGCAGATGATTACACAATTGGTTATTTTGTTGTTTTATAAATCTTTGTTTCTTTTGAGAGTGAGATATAGTGTATATGTATAACATTCGTATTATGTTTGTGCTTTACAAGATTCGCATTTTTATGTGTTTGAGTTCGGCTTTAAAATACCGTATGTTCATTTTTTTCAAGTCTCACTTTTAAATAAATTTCTAAAAGAGAAATATTTTATTTTGAAATATAAACCTAAAATCCATTTTTATCTTCATAAACTTAGGGTTTTAATTATCACTATTGGAAAAAGGCTTATAATAACTCAAAGGTGTGAAATAGCAAATCCCATGCTTGTATCTTAATCTGCATTCATAGAAAATTTTCTTTATTAATCCAATCCTTAGCAAAATGATTTAAAAGTGAGACTCGAAAAAAGAACATGCGGTATATTAAAGCCGCACTCAAACACATAAAAATGTTATTTTCCGCACAGATTTATTTAAAAAGCATAAACCGTTAAAAGATTATGTTAATGCAAATAATTTTTAAATGCTGTCTAAACAATGTCTGTTATTGGCATGAATAGCGAGCATTAACGTGAGAATAGAAGCTTTATTTATAAACAAAACATATTTTTCTGACAAAATATATTTACGATGTTATTGTTAGGAAGAAAAAAGTTATTTGCATACCTTAAAGCATTTATTTCTTTTATAGTTCGAGCTTAAACGAGCTTAAAGTAATGATTAGTATGAATAGTAACAATGGAACAAAAAATTAAAATAAAATGTTTTATGGGAAACACGCGTAAACTTTACTGTGACTTATTTTATGGCAGAGAAAGTGTAATGAGTTCATTTAAAGTTTTTACGAGTCCAAGTCGTTTCGCACTTCTTTTTATAGCATGGAAATAAAGGATATCCGTGTGTGGTAACCGTGTATATTTAGCTGCTTGTGTGGTAACCGTGCCATATATGTTTTTAGTTTATTGCTTTTTTAGTTAGAAAAATACTTGATTAAATTTGAGTTTAAATTTTATTATTAAATTTAGATTAAACTTGAAATTTTCAAAATTCTTAATTATTATGTATAGTTCAAAGTTAATATCAATATTATTCTAGTGTTATAAATTAATTGATGCTCGTAGTTGAATGTTAATCAAAATCAAATAATTAAAAAATAATTTACAATAAAATTAGTTTTATGAAATAAATTTAAAATTTTTAAATATTTTATAAATATTTTTTTTGCACATCAAATAATGTATAATATAATAGAAATCTAATAAAATCAAATAAGTTTAAAAATGTTGATTGTCTAACAGTTTGATTACGTAAACAAAAGTCATTTATAATTTAAACGGAATAGACATGTATAACTAGTTATGATCCAAAACAAGATAAATAGAAACGAGTTAATCAATCATAAATAAATTATCAAGCGATGTTATAATCAAGTGATAGCTTTTGTGGGCTATAAATCATATCACAGCAATTTAAAGATAAATGGATAGTAATTTAGAGAAAGAGACATAAAATGATACAAAACACTATATGTTATAGAGATTGTGTGATAGCAAGATATTAGATATTGTCTCAGCTATCAATGAAACAGAACAGGACATCTGACCCATTATTTCAAAGATTGCCACATTTGCGATATAACAACTTTGTTTTATAATATTTTAATTGTTACATTCACCGCGATTTCAATTACTATTAATCTATAAATAATTTTTTGTCGAATTGTTAATAATATAATGCGTTTAAAATAGACAAATTGAAAGTAGTTCTGTCATTCGTATTATCCAGTTATTATTTTTGAAAAAATACTTTTTTTATTCAAATCAAATTCTTGTAAGTCTAATTATATCCAATTTTATATCAAAATAAAGTGCATATCATATGGATTAATGAATATTATCAAACATAAAAGAAAGAATAAAAGTAACAAAAATTTGAAATTTAGTTTCAACAAAATAATCGAATAACTTACAAACAAATTATAACTTCTTGATAAAATTTGATTTATTTAACAAATCATAAATAAACAAAATTATTTTTAGATTTTATATATTTGTGTATCAAAGATTAAAAAAGTTTCCAATATTAATTTTTCTCAAAACAAATAAGTTTTATTTATCTTTGATCGTCATTTAACGGACAAATTTATTACATTAACTGAACAATTAACAAATTAAAGGAATGGATAGATTTAAATTTTTTTTATACTATAACTATTATTCACGAACATAAAACATATATAGTAGTAAAACTTACGATTTCATACTAATTAATTAAAGAATAAGATATTTCTATATTAATTATAATTTGGTTAATATTTTATTAATTCTAACTAAATATATGAAAAACCTTAAAAAATATTATAAATCGAGAATAAATGATGCGATAATTAATAAGAACTCTTTTATTAAAAAAAATATCACATATAGATTAGACACATAGAATTATTAATACAATTTTTTGAAATAAATTCTTTACTTTTAACCATAAATATAGAAATTTGAAATATTTGAATAATAATTCATTTAACGAATGATTGGGAGGGAAAACATATATTATTATTATTATTATTATGAAAGTGTCATACAAACGCAATCACAGCAACTCTTATCATGGAGACTGCTATTACTTATATAAATTCTTATATTATGGTTAGTTTTATTAGCTCTATTAAAGGCCACATATCGTGAAATGGGTCCTAATCTTGATATTTTTCATGAATTATAGCCTGAGATAAAAGCCACTAGAAAAGTACTATTTAGTAATGATTATAGTTTGTGCACTTTTTATTAAATATCTCATTAATAAATGACACCGAAGCGCATAGTTTTAATGATTTACCGCAACATAAAAAAACCCAACTACTTTTTATGATATAAATTAGAAAATATTTTAATTTAAGGTAAGGATGGGAGAGATTTAAAATACGAAAAGAAATGTAAAGGAAGGAAAATAAAAATAGGAGAAGAAGAAGAAAACGAGTTCACGATAAAAAATGATAAAGTTTTTTATTCATATAATACTAGTATAAAAAATTGTTTTGCATCGCAACTTTATACTTACTTTATATGATTATGGTTATCGAAAAAATTCAATCCATTAATGGATTGTTCGGTTGATTAAGTGCTAATATTATAGAGTAAGAAACCTTATTTTTGATGTATTTGTGCTTTTCATATTTGTTTTACGCCTGTAAACTTTTTTTTGTAATATATGCAAATATGAATCAAAACCAATTTATGCAATACAACAATAAAGAGTATTTATGGTAATAATCGATTATTTACATACAGTTTCTATAGTTTATTGTAAATGTATTTTTGTGTATTTTCTTATTCAATTTTGTAGACATTATTAAAACGTATGCATTGCTTTTTCTTTATTCAGCACTCTATGGCTTATCAAAAAAATTGATCACAAGCTGCGGAATAAAATCGATTATTTTTCCGTTGGCTGTTTTAAATCAAATTACATTACTGTTAAATGTTTTGATTATCGCAAAAAATCGATAAATTATAAAGAAATTCGAAACCGAAAATGATCCCTCGATAAGTTAATCCGCTTATTTATCACAAAATAATTTAATAATGAAAAAATATCTAAATTAATTTTTAAAAGCATTATTGGAATGCGTTATATTTGACGTTATTCACACATTTAAAAATATAAAGAGATACCGTTAACTTAGATAGGGCTCCGGCCCCCTAAAGGAAGTTGAAAATAATAATTTTTTATGATGGAGAACAAAATTCTAATCATTTTGGCTAAAGAGGAATTTTGATATTCACTACAGGATGCGCTCCAAAAAATGTTTTAGACAAATTATTTTACATCTTCTAAACGTTTATAGATAGAACAAAGATTTTTTATTTACAAATATCATGTAAAAGTGGAGTTTAAGAAAATATTATTTCAAATATTTTTAAAATAAATTTCGGGCTGAAAATTGGTTTTCAAAATATTTAAAAATTATTTTGATCAATTTAACGCCAAGGTGGCTTGACTAAAGTATTTATTTATAATAATTTAACAATTATTAAACTTAAAATTACATTTTTTGATTTATAAAATCTATAAAATTGGATTATTACATTAAAATCAGAGAAACATCAAAGCCAGGCCCGAACACGGCCCGGTGTTAATATAGTATTAATTATCATATATAATAATCTTTTATTAACAAAATGGCAAAGTTGTTCTCACGATACCATTAATAGAGCCTCAAAATTATAGGATTTATTATATATCAAATTAGCGCTATAATTATCTCTAAAAATTAACCAAAATAGCATTAAAAATAGCATTTATTTTAAATTGGAATTTCCTTTAAATTAATAAATAACTATTAGAAAAAATTTGAAAATTTTATAAAATAAATTTTTTGCTTATGAAATTTTATTGATAAATTTTAAATAATTTTTATGGGAATCGCAAAAATCATAGATTTACACGACAATTTGTCTATTTTTTGGAAAATTGCATTTAAATGAGCAATATAGCAATTATAGTATGTTTAGTAATAATCATTAAAAATAGCGAATATAAAAATAATAAATGGAGTTTAAACGACTCCGCTTTATTTGATTCGTAATATAGCTTATAAAATAAAAAAATAGCTAATGTTATCATTTTGAAGCTCTAACCATTAATGAGGAATGTGTTAAACTACTGTGTGACTGTATAACTAAAACTATTAAAAAGTAAACTTTCCTTGAATGTGCTGTTCTTGTTTTTTGTTATTTCTCATTATTAAGTTGGGTTACGATAATTAGATTAAGCTATGTGTAACATGTCTTTTAGCTTATTAACGGATTGGCGTAAAGTTCAAAGATAAATAGAAAAGTGATTGAAGAGATTTTCCGTAAATATTTCTCGCGATACCATTAATAAATAGTGTGTTTAATCACAATTAATGTGATTGTATAACTAACGAAATTTATGCTTGGAAATGCTTTACTACTGATTCGTAGGACTGTTTCACAATTTAATTCGATTAACTCAATTAGAAATGATAATATTTTAATGCAATAAATGAATCGCTAATTTTAAAACTACTGAAAAGAATAATTAATTGCATTTACCCAAACAATTCTCTATTTTCTTTGTTATTTGGTTTGAAGACAAATCACGAGATATTCTAAAATAATTAATTAATTATATATTAGAATTATCTCATACCAGCTCTAACACGACATTCTCGGCTGCGAATCGTTCTATAAACAAAATATAAAAACATTTACTGTAAAAAATTTAAAAACTTTTCAAAACTCTATATATTGATAGACCAATAATACATAAAAATCAATAATGGCTGCATTATATTTGAATGAATAACTTGTCGATATTTTTGTGACTGAAATAGTGTAAATACCAGTGAACATATCGAAGAGCATTCACATCAATAACATGGGATCCATCTGTTGATACCCAAGTGACTAAAGAATAAATTAATAGTAAATAAAAACTACATTTAAAATTCTGTCTGTTTGTATGGCTTTATATCTGTCTGTCTGACTGTATGTAAACCAGCCTTCATATTTAATAAGGGATTTTACCTGTTCTTTATGTTAATTAAGGGATTTTTAGAAGATAGGATTCTTTTATAAAAAATGAGTTAAAATAAGCTAAAAATTGTCTAATACTGTTCAAAAGATCTTAAAAAGGTTTTTAAAAAGTTGGTTAAAATAATCAAAAATGACTTTTAAATCTATTAAATAATGATAAAAATATTATAAAAATGGATCAAAGATTGTTTTAAATAACATTATTAAAACTATTTCGAGTTAAAACCGCGTAATCATATTCGCTTATCTAATACTTTTGAATATCCGCTTAACAACTTTTTTGTTTGATGTTTACTCGACGAAAGCTAAAACACAACTGAATCAAAAATCTTAACTCACTAACTGAATAACTGTTTACAACAATATAATATAAATCTATAAAATTTTTCCTATGAAACAATTCCTATACATTTAAAGTATTAAATGCTTAAAAAACAAAATAAAATATAGTTGGCCAACAATACAAACTACAATTAAAATGTCAAAAAATATGTAATGCACAAAAATTTGGAATATACTATTGAATTATTTTATAATATAATAAAAACAAAGTTAGCTCATTAAGTATGTCATACTATTTCTTGTTTATTAAATTTATTCTTTAGAAAACTTAAGAAAACTAACCTTTTCTCATATATGATTCTTTAACAATAATTTGCTAAAAAACAATTTACTCCTTGATTCTATCATTTAAAGTTCTGTATTACATTATTGATTTATTTATCATTCACTCATTCTGGAAAATGAGTGCAAAATTATAACAGACTTTTGTCTAAAAGTTTTGTTAGCGTATATATAGATACATAGGATTATCTCAATTCAGTATTTTAAAATAAATTTTATATTCAATTCAGTTTTTAGAGCAAAAAAAATCAAAATTACTTTCGCTTACAGTTGAGAGCACGCAACATCTTTACACATTAATAGCATCAAAGAGAAGAAGTATTAGAAATATTTCAATTTGGATTCAAATTTCATAAAACTGATAATAATCGAGTTCCTAAATAGCAACACAGCCTCTATATCTTTTATATGGTGTTTCGCACTTCAATTATAATAAATTATTCGATCTTTTACTGCATTCTAATAAAGAATTGTCTGTCTCACAAATATTAGTTATTCTCTAAACTAGAGTAGTAAATCGTTAAAATTTTCTGGCCCGAGCCCGACAGAAGCTCGAAAGTTTAAAGTTCGGCCCGGCCCGAACCCGATTATTTCATAAAGTCAAAAGCCCGGCCCGATTAGGCCCGATTCAATAAATTACGTACAAAATTGTTTTATTTAAAAATCTTCCAAATATGATCTTAAAATGATTAATTATCCACTTTAATAGGTTTTGTTTGAGTTTTTATCATCTGTTTAAATTAATTTAACAATAACCAAACGTTTCATTTAAAATATTTTATTATTTCTAAATTATATAAAAAGCCATTATTCCATAAAAATTTGACAAACTTCAAAGCCCGACCCGGCCCGAATGTTATAATATTAGGCCCGTACCCGGCCGGCCCGCGTAATATTGTCGGAGACCCGCGGGAGCCCGATAAATCGGGAGCCCGATAACTAGTCTACTCTAAACAATTCAATTTTGTAAGACAAAAATATTAATTTGATACTTTACTGATTTATAATAAAATATATTATAAAATTTATTATATCTTAAAGTTAGGTTTTCATAATAAGTTTCTGTTCTTTAATTTAAAGTAACTATTAAAATTAAGGGTAGTATTTATTATAATTTAGGTTTATTTTAATCTTACATAAAAAAATGATGACATCTTAAATAAAAAAACTTAATCATACATCAATTCGTTAATTAAAAATATTTTATCAATTTTATCAATTATTTTGTAAAGCTTTTGGATTTCTAATTACGTTAGTCATGCATAATTTTTTAAAAAGAATTTTGAGACTAAAATTTCCGGATTAAGAGACATTGGTTAAAATTTAATAAATATTTATTTACTAAAAATTTAATTATTTTTATATATGATTGTAATGATAAATTTTTAAATCTAAAAGTCATTTAAATTTGTCTATTATAAAAACCTTAAAAACTAAATTAAATTTTAAAATTAGCATAACTTAAACATTTGAATATTAATTTTTAAATTGGAAAAAATAATTTAGAGTAGCCTTCAAAAGCGTGAGTTCCTCTCGACAAGTAAAAGAAAGGCACTATTCCATATGTGTGCACGGGTAAAGTTAGCGATATTTTAAATTACAAAAGAACCAAAAATCACAGTTCATTAATTTTCAAAGGTATCCCAAACAAACAAACCAAACCAACAACTGTCGTGAAACAAACCAAATGAACTTTGAACGCCTTTGTCCACAAGAGAATTTTGTTTGAAAACATCGAATATATTTAAAATCGTTGAATTAAAAAAGTAATAAATATATATATTTTTAAAAATATAAAAATTAGTATTTAATGAATAAAATAAAATCCAGTAAAAGAAAAAAACTTCAAAACGAAATGATAGAAAATTATTTTTCATATACTAATTAAGTGAAAAATTTAATTTCTTTTTTTCTTAAACCGACCAAACATTTTTGTTTTAATTAAATAATTTGAATTGTCGTTTCATTATTTTATCAACTTTGTTGAAAATTTATTATAAAGAGATAGTAAATGAAATTTATTTAAAAAATTTCAAACATTTCAATCACATTTTGAAGTAAAATAGTTTAATAATTTTTAGCTTAATCTAAATATGTGGTTATTTTCTAGAAGTTTGAAGCCAGAAACTATCGCAACACTATTTTAGAGTAAAAATGTGTAATTTTGATATGAAACCAATTTATATAAATCGATCATTCATTTCAATGGTTTTCAAGCTCTCCTATTCCTTCAAAATATTTTATTATTTTTTCATAGTTTTATTTTGCGAACGCATGAATAAAATTTATAATATACTGGCGGACATAAGTGAGATAAATGAAGATCACATTTTTATCATTCATATATTTTGCAAAAAATAGACTATATAGTAACGGCACACAGCATCTGAAAGAATTTACTCGACATTTAAAGTATATTCACATATGCTTTACTATATCTTCGAGCATATATGGACTCCTTTTCTGCTAAAATTGATTAATGAAGATTCTCTAAATCGGATCAATAATCACATGTTAAAGTGTGATGTTGTGAATCGCGTGCGAATATTTTTAAAACTCATTGATTTCACTTTAGATAAGATGATTTACAATGCTATTCAACGCAGACTTCTTATGTATATTACTAATCAAAGAAGAAATTAAAGTATATAATGTTAAAATATATAGTATAAAATAAGAAATCAAAAGATAAATAATCTATTATCAATTGAACTTTATTTAATTTTTAATTTACTAAATAAATACTTATCACGAAATTTTATTTAAAAAAAGTAAATAATAAAAACAAAGAAAATATAATATCAATATAACTATAATATTTGAAGGGTTTTTAGTGAAATCAAAAAAGCATCATAATATACCACTCAAATTTGGTGAGTCAGCATAGACACCAAAAACATGTTTTTTTGGAATTCTTAAGAAATTTTTTAAAAAATAATATCTATATTTTAATACATTATTTCTGATGTATATTATTATAGTAACATAACAGTAAATGCCGTAATTATTTAAGTTAGTGATTATATCGTGTGATGATATTAAGCATAATAATAGGCTATAAAATTGATCAAAAATGTCAGCAAATATGAGAATTTGAAATTATCGCAATATATTTTAAATTATTTATTTTATATAACACATCAAAATTTAAATTAGAATATTAAAAGCAGCATAATTTTTTTTATTTAATACATAATATTTGGCTTAAGGGAAGTTTTTATTATAAAATATTTAATTTATAATAAGATCAAGATAAAAATAGAGCGTAACAAATTAAATTTAATGCTCAAAATGTGTTATTTATCAACAAAAAGTTCATATAACTTAAAGCATATTTTAGTGAAATACTAGAGGATTTACTTTCACATCGATTTACTTTTAGATATGGACATATATGCTTTAGGCGAATGAAATTTGCATACAATTCGTTGTATATTTTTATAAAATGTTTGAAAGGAAAAGATGACTTAATTATTTAATGAAAACCATAAGTAATTTGTTTTTTTTCTAAAATAGAAAGACCTTTCGACAAAGTTTTTAAGGTAACTTATAGAATATCTGTTTTAAGGCGAAAAATTATACAAATTTATAATTTAATTAAATAGGTATAAATTGAAAAAATAATTAAACTAAAGTAAAATCTATTTTATAAATCAATATATAATTATTTTTTAATCGATAAATTGTTTGATTAAAAGCATTCAAAGTTAGAGAAAATAAATCTAAAACAGTAAAGTGAAAATTTAAAATAAATAATGAAACGTTGTAACTGATTCTCGTGTATCTTGTGGTGCTGTTTGGTACCATAAGATATCCAACGGATCCTCACAGCGATACTGGGTTGTGGTGTACTATAAGGATCTTCCTATTCTATCATCATATTACTTCTAAGTATAAAAAAGGCTTTACCATAAATAAATGAATGCACAAAATATTACAAAATACAGATATAATTGAAACACAAAGAGTTATACAAAATAGCAATATTATCTACATGTGAATAAATTGAAATTTAAATGCAATGCGAGGGACGTAATATGAAGTTACTTAAATGCCTGAAGTTACTTATGAAACGTGTATTTACTAGTGTTGTTTTACTTCCGAGTTTTAATTTTGCTTTTCTTTTACTTTTACTTTTTTTAAAAATTTTTTTATTTTAATTGTATTTTACTTTTTCTTTTAAGTAAAATTTCATTTCAATTGTATTTTACTT
>JAQGAW010002891.1:0-13858 GCA_034698025.1 Phthiracarus crinitus | reverse complement strand
TTTGTTCCATCATTTTTGGATATTTGTGGTCGAAAACAGTATTTGTCTCGTTTAAACAAATAGATATAATATTCACTGGTGTTATCAAGTGATGGCCACGTAAACGCTGCATCCAAGTCTGGCGGATAGTTCTCTGAATACATACCACCGAAATAACCTTTTCTACCGTCAGAGCCATTCCAAAAATATGGATATTCATGCCAATTGCGTGGAACATCCAATGTTTTAAAGTAATATAACTAAAGCAACAGTAATCAATTTATTAAAAATATTTAAGTTATATGAAAATAAATTTGTAAACTGACTCTACTCATACGAATTCCATTGTTCTCTTCACTCTTGAATCCAATCAATAATGGATTACTTTTATCAAATCCATTATGTATCATAATATCATAATCTATTTCGAAAAATCTATAAGTTTCTCTACCAAACAATTTTTCTTTACTAAAATCCAAATCAATAAATCCGTCTGAATCCCATGCCCACCATATGATTCTTTCAAATTTGAACGTTCTTCCATTAGCACGTCCTCCATGTATTGTTACGATACTTGTTCTGTCATTAATGGGTGACATATCCTTATACCACACTTTATAAGGTCCAGTAACTGTTGCTTCACTGTTTGGAAGTGCTGTTAATTCCCAGTAATGATCATTCCTATAGACTCGAACTGAACCATTCAGTAGTCTATCGGCTGAATAGATCACTGGATTTTCGCAGAGAGTCTGTTAATATAAATAAATTTTGTAATATTAATAGTATTAAAATTTTTATGATTCAATTATGATTATTATTAATTACCTGAATATTTGCTGATTTTGATGGTATAATTGCAATAAATATCAACAAATATTCGATCATTATAATAATTGTTTATAAGTTTTGAACTTTAATAACGCTTTTTATTTGAATAATTTAAAAAATCTGGTGAAATATAATAACAAATATTAAGTGCTCGTGATTCACACTATTCTTCAAATTACGATATATTTCGGTTAGTATTATGTAAAAGTAGCAATAATTATAACAAAATTGTTAGATTCTGTTCAATGTTCGCGTGATTTGACAGATATATTAAACTCTAACAATAATGCGCACAATAAACTAACGGTATATTATTTAAAAAGTTATTCTATTTTCAAATAAACGTTTATTGAGTAAGGAAAACCAAACTCGGGTTTTTCCAAATCTCGTTGTTTATATTATGATCCAGAAAACTTATAAAAACTGTTTATATAAGGAATTAAGCAATTTAGCAATTTAGCAATTTATAGTCTATTTATTTTACCCGAATCCGCCAAATTTTTTATTTCTCCTGAATTGTCCCAAATTATAAAATTGAAATATTTTTATCTATTAATTTCATTGTTTTTTATCTATTCATTTTATTTGCATATATTTAAAATATTATCATTTTAATCTTTGATGAGTTTTAAAAAAGTGTGTTAGACTTCATCAGAAACAAAATTTTTAAAAAAATATTTATTATAATTTTTGATGAGAACTTAATTTTGTTAATTCTTTGAAAATTATATATATGGCCTGAATTCGACTAGAAAATGCGTTTTTATTTCCCTAAACCATCTCGTATTCGGTAAACTCCTAAGTTTGGTTGTCCTCAATATTGACTCATTCATAGATATGCACAATTCATAGTCATTTACTGTTAACTGATACTTCATTAATCCAAATAACTCTAAATACCGTAAAGTGTGTGTTTACAATTTCAGTAATTATGTGAATCATTAGAAGACACTGTCATTGCCAAGCAATACGTATCAATTAAAATATGTACAAATTAAGGTTTCATTAAAATAATAGTTTTAAAAAGTTTCAGAGGCATTCAAACATCGAAAATAATTTTATAAATTAGAGATAAAACAATTAGTTTGTGTGGAATATTTGAAAATTTTAACTACAAAATAATTTTATGAAAACTTTATACTTCAGTTTTTTGTTTGATTAATTGCAATTTTTTTCGATAATTTTAAATAGTTTAACAAATGCAAACATAATGATGAGATAAATTTAAATAGTTTTCTATTTTGCCTTACATTTTTAATACAATTTTTGTTTGAACTGAATTAGAGATTGAAGAGCCTTTAAATATTAGCATTTGCCACTATCTTTATTTCAAAATCTAGAATTATGCCTTTTTGAATGCATTCCAATAACATAAATACAGTATTATTGTTATTTTACAAAAATGGAAAAATGTCGTTTTATTTCAATGAGTTTTATTGAATTCTCATTTTTTAAAATCTAAAGAAACTGCAATAAATAAAAGATATATTTTATAAAATTATCATTTTAAAACACTTTTATTATTATTGTATTTAATATAATTTATTGATTTAATACTTTATATCATCAGGATTTCACGATTTATTAAGTATAAATAGTATCCACTATCTAATTATTAATTTTTGATTCATTCATTGAATAAATTAAATTATTTAACATTAAAATGACAGTTGAATATTATATAATCAGTTTCATTTTGATTTTGTTAGTTATATTAACGACAGTTATTTATGATTACTTAATTGTCAATCAAGCGTAAGTATAATCACTCTCTGTTAGTTTAATTAATCTAAACATTTAATATTATTCGAATATAATTATTTAATATTTTTTAAATAGTAAATCTGCAAAAAACAAAATCACATTGTAATCATATATTTCCGGCAACACATAAATTAAGTTATGGCGTAGACATCACATCATTAGATTTGGTTCCAGAGAATAGTGAAATGTTGAAACTATCGAATGGTTTTATTCGCAGAATATTTAAATTTAGTTCTACCGAAGAAAAAATATGGACTGATATCAACAATGTTGCATTAATGTTATCGACTTCTTGGATGAAAATTATGATTAAATAATTTATAATATTTGTGAGATTTAAAACATATAAAAAGATTTATTATTACAAACTACAATAATTTATTTACTAATTTTATCCATTATTTATTAAGCAAATTATTATTTATAGATATAAAAAATTATTTTTCCTAAGTTATTGTATAAAATAATATGTCAATGGCTACTTGTAAATCATTTTTTACAGCGTTTCATTGTACTATTTAATTATTTATGATTTATTTTTTATTTAAGAATAAAACTGAACAAATATAAGCAAAATTTTTAGAAATTATTATTAATATTCATATATATAATTATATTTATATTTTTTATGAATATTAAAATTACTTTTAATATAAATCATTCTAATTTGCTTTAATTAGAAAATTATGTGGTAATAACCATTTAAACGAATAAAAACATTTATTTAATTAAGACGATTAACGCTTTTAGTACAATATTAATTTAATTCTAGTGACATTGAACTAAAACCATGGTATATTGCAATTAAATAACCAGTCATTTATAAACTTTGAAAAAATGAGATTAATGATGGCAATGGTGTATTATATCGAATTTGTTGCGACACTGTTTTATTTAGATTTGTAACTGAAATTAATTGTTGACATTTGTCTGATCCTTCGGGATAACTGTTACATAGATATGCAATAGTGGTTGAGAACTGTGACTTTACGTTACTAATAAATTCTGTGGCATGAATTCTTGTACAAATTCTTCCCATTTTTGATTCTTCTAAAATTGTTTTAAGTAAGCAACTGTAAAGTTTATAGCTGTAACTATAGTCAAAACAAGTTAATTTATTTCTTTACTTAAATTATTATCGGAAATATTAAGATATAATGAAATAGAGATATCATGGCATACAATTTAAATTAATTCATAATTATAACCTTAAACATTCCAACTTACTTTTTGACTATAAACGTATTTATAATCAAGGATAATGGATAGTATTTTAATAAAGAATTATTTAAATATATTTAGGGCATATAAAATAACAAATTTTATGAAATTTAATAATAATAAATTTATAATTATTATGCATATTTATCATACTTTTGATTTCGATACAGTATTATTTACTAAACATTTATTACTAAACTTTAAAACCTTAATATCGGAAAATTAAATTTAAATCAGTTTAATTATCGAAATTTAATCTTTTAATTTATTGCATTTTTCAAAAGATCACTTATCATATCACCCGCTAAACCAGATCCTTATTTATTACCCTTACAGCGATCTGATTCGATATTGATTTTCACTCACTTAAGCTAATGTCTTATAATTCCATACATTTATAATAATTTAAGATAATTTTTAAAACAATTTTAGAATCTAAACATCATATTACTAATACAGTATACGAATATACTAAATGTAATATTTAGACACTTTACAAATTATTTTGTTATAAACTAATTGCTATTTCGAATAAATCTACTTAAATTAATAGAAATTTTATTATCTAAATTTTTCAATAATTTCTAATATGCATCATTAAGAAAATAAAAATTGAATACTGACCAACACAACAGAGGAATTTTAGATTTATTTTCCATTAATTGACTAATTAATTTGATTGTATCTATAAACTCATGGTAGCATTGATCCAATTTATCTTTAATGCTGTTAACACAGTTTGACATTAAATACCTATCATAACAATGCAATTAAATAATACAATAATTAGCTAATATTATCTGCTTTGAACGTACATTTTCAAATTTTTATTTTGATTATTCTTTAGATGAGTGGAATTGTGATAGAAATACTGAACGTTTCCGGCAATTCCTGACCTAATTCACAAAAAAAGTCATTATGAGTTTATGCGATTTATTAGTGACTGACGCTGAGTGCAGCACCATTTTTGAATCTCACTTTAAATGATTTCGATAAAGTTTGAACTAATAAATAAAATTTTCTTAGAAAGCAGATTAAAATGAATGAACGGGAATCTCCATTTCACATCTATAAGCCTTCTTCCTATAGTTATTATTGTAACCCAAAATTTATAGAGAGAGACGATTTTTATAAATGGATTTTAATCACATTTGTTAAAACAATTTTTCTCTATTATTCCAAACTTTAGAAAAATTATTTAAAAATGAGACTTTAAACGATTCGAGCAGTACAGTATGTCATCATATATATATATTAATTTATCTGTCACTTTAAAGGTTCCTCCCCTGATAGCCCACCCTATATCAATGGATTCAGCTTAAAAAAGTGGGATAAAATGGGTTACGAGCATGTTGTGGACTGTAAAATTTTAACAGTTATCACAGTTTCAACCGTTTTGTTAATTGAAGGGTCACTTAAAAGGGTTGTGTTGCAGCCTTCATAGGGGATTGATTTGGAAAATTTATGGGTCGGATTTGTTGGTCGGATCGGGTCTTATCGGGTATTTGGTTTGAACTGGTGGGTCTGTTTATTATAAATTTAGTTTTTATTTGACTATAAAACTATGTACTCTACAATGTCAGGATTAAAGTTTAGTTTAGTAAAAAAAAATAAAAAAATTTCGTATACAATTCACATACTCATAATGTCTGGCACATAAGTTACTGTAATATTTTCCAAGTCCATACACTGCAAAACTGGACGCATATCGCGGAAATGGTTCCAAACACTTCCTATTGTAGTCTTTCATACACTTCAGTTTTTTTGGGTAATCTCTATTTTTTAAAATTCTTTAAAACTTATAAAATTTAGGCAAAATTTTTGATCGTTACCGGCAGGAGTTATCGAGTTCATCCCAGGATTGAATAAATTTAAGTTTCGGATTTCCGAGTCTAATAATAAATGAAACGCAATTATCGAATCTATTAATATCGCAAATATATCGTCGTTTAACGCAATCAATATTTTCCCATAAGAAGAATATAATTGAAAATAATATTAAATTCATTGATATCAAACATATGTCAACTGAAAAATATAGATTTAAAAATTCAAAATAACATTCAATGATAATAATTAATTCATTACTCAATATATATACGTTTATTATAACTGAAACTTACGTCACATTGATATGATAATAACTAGTTTATTCTAATTAATTTTATTACATTTACATTTTACGAATGTTGTATATTTTTACGATTATATTTAAATATAAGGTTTTCTATTTGATTTCTGCGAAAGAAGCGCATTAATTTCTACGATGATCACAATTAATTATATATTAAATTATTGTACGTCAATTAACTGGAAAATTTATAAATTTCTATAAACTGAACAATCTTTATCATTTGTTTGAATTTTTTTAATAAATTAAACATTTTTATTACTTACTTTTACGACGAAAATTAAATTTTAACACGCATTTGAGTATTAATAAAATTAGAGTGTAAATAGAGTCAACAGTATTTGAAGTCAAATTTGATTTTTAATTTAAATTAAGTGGTATTGAAATTAATTTAGGTGTTAGTAAAATATTTCTAATGATTAAATAGTTTTTTTTACTAAAATAAAAAAATGTATAACAAAAATAAAAACACTTCTACTATTAATTAGATATATATTCAATTAATTAACGAATTAAAATGTCTATTTCTTTGATTATAAAAATTTATAATGACACGATTCTTGGCTGAACGTCAACATAAATATATTAAACAAGTCAATGAATTACTTATATATTATTAATTAAATATGATAACCGTTAAACTGGTACTAAAAAACTTAATATTTGAACGCACGATAAACTGTAGTCAACCAGATATTGGCTTACATTGCAGGATATTTACATATTATTTTTACATTTTAGATGTCACTATTAATTAGTTAAATCAAAATCTTTCGTTTTGATCGCTTTTCAATAGCATCTCTTAAAAGTATCAATAATCGCTACATATGTGAACAATACTTATACATATGTATAAGAAGAAAGTATCGTGTATTATTTCCCTTTCATGACTCACTTTAATAATGTGTCCAAAAATTTAGCCGCTAATATAATGAAAATTAACCCTAAATAAATAAACATTAGGACATATTAGGCTAAAAAATGAATAAAATAACAAAAGTTTTAAGTGACATCTATTTAGACTAGATTTGAACGATTTTAATTCCGGAAATGCATGCTAATATTTAGTAGTGAACGATAATCAATCTTAAATTTTTCACGATTACATTGTCTATAGAATGCATTTACAACTGACCCACCCTAAAACTTATACAATTTACAACAACCAATAAAAACAATCTTAGGGGCAAAACAGGGGAAAGATGCGCTCCGCCCACTTTGTATGTTTTATTTTTTAATCTATTTTATAAGTATAGACTTGCCAAAGGAGCATATACTACTATTATATTAATCGTTTCATCGGATATACATAAAATAGCTAATAATAGTTAAATCTAGTGCCCCTTTTTCCTTGTTTAAACAAATTAAACGGAATAAAGCACAACATATCAGATTTATTATATATTTATTTAAACAAATAAAACGAAATAATTATATTTATAGTCGTAATTTTTGATTATAATCATATGATAATAAGTGTTTACATTTTTATTATAATGACACATATCTTTTAAAAAATGACAAAATGAAAGAATTTTGTTGAAGAATGGCTTAAAATATATCAAGATTTGTGTGTTAAAAACCGGAAAATGTCGAATAATAAGGAAAAATCATCTAAAGAAGTTTTATATTGCAAATATTGTTCATATGAAATAAATTTAAATAATAGACCATAAGGTTTAATAAGAGTGCACATAAATACCGATAAACATAAACCATTAAATTAGAATGAAATTAAAAGACAAGAAACTGGAAAACAACTAACGTTAGCTCAAACTATTTGTCGATCGAAGGAAAAGGAGAAACAATCAGAAGTATTTATTCGTGACTTTGTTAGTCATATTTTGATGCCATACCTCTCAATAAAGCTGAATAATATTTAGGTAAACTTATGAAAAAGTATGTTTCAAGTGCTAAATCATTACCACAAGTAAATCAAAATAGAGAAAAGTATTTGCCAGTAGTTTCTGAGTCTCACATATACACTATCAAATATAAAATTACAACTAAGAAGCTATCATTAATTATAGATGAATCTCCAGATTTGAAAGGGAGACCTGCTCTCAATACTATAATTTCATTCTTTGACTCAGATATTATTGATAAATCAATTCTGTTGATAAAAACATCAATTATTGCAAATACAAAGAGTGATAAAATCTTAACAAAGAAATATTAGAAGAGTTTGTTAATCAATATCTAGTGAATCAGCACAATATTTGAAAAAATTCAAATATAATTAATACGAAATTTCAGAATATTCACAAATTAATTGGAAATGAACATAATCGTAGTGAAAATTACTTAAAGTTAACGCATTTAATAGAATGTTTTATTTATTTGGAAATAATAGAAAAACAAATTGAGACATTATTTGCTAATAATCACAAATTTTATGATTTGCCGAATGTTCAACTAAAAAACGATATTCAAATATATAAAAGTGACGAAGTGATACTGAGTTATTGAAAAAAAGTTTTCATTTACGCCAACAAAATATATTGAAGCCACAACTCGAATCTCTTTATAATTATTTTAATGAAAAATGGGTTCAAACTATTTTGACAGAAATCTAGACTCATCTGTCTTGTAAAGATAAATGTATAATTTTTAATAATATTATGAAATCAAAAGCAAAACAATCTTATTAATATTGTGAAGCATTATTTAAAAATTTTGACAATTTAAATGATTTAATTTAAAAATAATTTAATGAATATCTTTTAATGGATTCATCTGAAAATTCAAATATATTTGCTGTTGAATTTTGTGTTTCTGTAAAATTACGTTTTCCGACTTTAAATCAAATTGCTTTAACTTATTTAAGTATTTCTTGTGAAAGCTTTAATGTTGAAAGATCTTTCAGTAAGTTTCGTGATATTCAAACAATTAAACGCAACTCAATGAATAATAAAAGTGTTAATATGGACTCTATCTTAAATTATAACAAAGATCCTCAACAAAAAATTACGTTATATTGATTGATTATATTGCAAAAATATTATTAACAAATAAAACTACAATTTAAAAATATTTTATGACTTCGTTTTATAATTTTAAAAAGGGGCACTAGTTATATGATTAATATTCACACATTTATTCAACACATAAACTTAACAGTTGATTATAATTGTATTCCTCAGATTCAAACTTATTTATTATGAAGATATACAATGCATTTATTTTTGTTTATTGAAAATCGTCGTCAATATTATTATTAATATTTGATTTACCATCAGTAAGACCAACCAAATTTGGGGTAAAAATGATTCAAATTTCGGAATGATTCGGTAAACGTAAACGTAAAAAAATGGAATTTTTAGGATAAACTTGGTCAACACGTAATAATAATACTGTAAGGAAAAAATATCAAAATTTTTCAATAATCTTTTTAAAAAAATTTTAAAAAGATTTTGCTTTTGGGTAAAGTCTAAAATGTTCAATCAAAAATTCGACATATTCCAACTACATATTTTAAATATCGACTATAAAATAATGGAGCCACAAAAAACACTGCGGATTTAATTCATAAATATTTCAAGATTGAATATATTTCTCAAATTTAAACAAAATACATTGATATTTTGTTTAAACCAGTTAATTATTTAATTAGGGTTAACATTTAAAATTCGGGAAATTGGGGCATAAAGTGATGATTCGAGGGATTCGGGCAAAATAAATAGCGATTAAATTACTTGCTTTATCATATAAACTGTTTATATAAATTTCCCATAAGTTTCGGTAAACTATTGCGATTCAGGCGAACCCGAATTTGGTTGGCCTTATTAATGAGATAAATTAATAAGTATTATAGCAATCGACTAACCACTAAGATGTTGTGTTAATCCTTATCATAATATTGATGGGTTATCTTGGGATTTAAAAGTCGTATCCGTAAACAGCTTATATAAATATTAATTATAATAAAAATCTAATTTAAATTATATAAACTAATTTTATTTTTGTTAAACCGCAAAGCGGGTTCTCATAACACTCGTATACACGTATACTGTATATATTATTTGAAATCTATATATTTAATTTCATTTGGCTGTTTTTTGAATTAGATATTCTGGCCAAACGATAACAGATAGGGGTATATAGTAAAATGGAAAATTGTTTCCCCGGTTCTAAGGAGGTCTGCAAAACTATTCAAAAAATTTTAAACTTTAGTTTAGGGGTGGTTTGGAGGGTATAAAAGCGGTATAATAGCCTATCTAATTGTTATGGAAAAGTTCACAGCATTGTAATTTCAATTTTGTTACACACATATTGGCAATGAATAGCTATAACGTTAGCCTTTGGTTCAAAAATTAACGTTTAGTTCAAAAGC
The DNA here is from genome assembly GCA_034698025.1 of Phthiracarus crinitus. Taxonomy (NCBI): domain Eukaryota; kingdom Metazoa; phylum Arthropoda; class Arachnida; order Sarcoptiformes; family Phthiracaridae; genus Phthiracarus; species Phthiracarus crinitus. The sequence goes on along the minus strand of JAQGAW010002891.1, from coordinate 3,602 downwards.
CAAATGGCGCTAAGTTTGTAAGCTTATAAAACTTAGTTTCTGCGTAGATATCTTATAAGAACTGTCCTTTTATATAATTAGTTTAATATATTTATTGAAATAACTATTTTTATTTTAATTGGCAGCTTTAGCTGCCACACGCCACAATAGTTTATTAATTATTCAAAAATCACATCAGATTTATGTATTTTTAATTCGTATTTTATATTCATTTAACCAGTAATGTATATTGTATCGTATTATAATTAGCTAAATATGTAAATGTATAATAAAGTATTATAATTTAATTAATTAATTTAAATTAGAAATTAAATTTTCTAATTTTTTGAGTATTTATTAAAGTTTTTTAATAAACTTATTTATTTTTAAATTAAATTCAATTTTTGATTTAATCTTTTTTGTTCGTTTTTGTCTATTTCCGGTGTGTAGTGTTTTCACGTGAACATCTATATTATTCGGTAATTTGAATGAAGCGTCACATTCAGGCCAATCACACACATAATTGCTTTCCTCGGTGTAAGTATTAAATTGATGCAATGATATGGATTTTTATGTTTTTATAGTTCATTTTAGACTCTATACTTTGTTGTAAATTACTGATAACTTTGAAACTAATATGAAAATTTTTATCAATTATTTAATTTCGCGTAAAAACTATTGATTCACTTGTAATACCAATAACAATGATTGTGAATCGCGTTTAGAATTTGATTGAAAGTATATTTTGTATCTTAACAAAAGCTTTTATTTTATTATCACACTTTTATTTTTAAAGACCAATACTTGGTTTATAATTTTACTTAAGTGACCTCAAAAGAGTATATTATCTTCAGATGAATAATATGACCTCAAGAATGTAATTATTGTTTATTAAAAACACACAAATACACGTTTAAAATTTACAAAATAAAGCGAAAAATTATTTTAAGTTAAAAATTGATAATACCTTAAATATTTAGACATTAAAAATATGTTACAGTATAATGATTTAACCAATAGAAAACTAAAATAACTATTGCAATATAAATTTTGATTTAAATTCAATAAATTTTAAATTATTTACGAGAAAACCTGATACTTTAAAATGTTTGAAATTGAGTTGTCAAAAAATATGCAATTTTAGAAAAATATTAATATACTTTAATTTTAAAATAGTCTAATGTTGCACAGAATAATTGAATAAAATCTCAGTTAACTAATTTATAAGTTATTTTAATTGTTAAATAAGTTTATTTGTGTACATTATAGTAATACACGTGAAGTTATATAATAAAGTGAAGCACTATTGCTATCAATTAATTTGATTCGATTTATTAAATACTTTTTTTGCACAAAAAATTCAATAAAATTTTCATCGATTGATTTAACTTTTAATGAATTTGATAAAATTAGTTTGAATTGTTGATCAGATTGAATCTGTTTATCACTTAAACGCCACAAATAATTTTCAGATAAGACTTCATCACAATTCGGTCGTTTAACAGGTTCTGGTGAAAGAAGTCTTATAACTAATGCCTTCAAATATTTCATTTTAGGTGTTAATACTGATAAATATGTTTTGTTGCCATCACTAAAATATAAATACGACTTTTTCAAAAATTATTAAAACTAGAAAGAGTATGAACATACATAATGATCACACTTTGTTTTATATTATAAGTTAATTTAAAAGTATATTCCAAATATTTGTGTATTAAATATTTTTTGACTTTTAGTTATAGTTTCTATTGTTGGTCAACTTTATTTTATTTTTACGCATTTTTTACTTATACTGCATATTGATACATTGAAAAAACTTAAAGAATTATATTATATTGTTATAAAAAGTACTTCAGTAAGTGTTTTAAGATTTTTAATTAAGTTGTGTTAAGCGGATACTCAAAAGTATTAGATAAGCGAATATGATTAAGCATGAGAATGATTTTAACTAGAAATAGTTTTATTATGATATTTTAAAAAATAGATTATCCAATTTTAACCAATTTTTATCATAATTTAATAGATATTAACGATATTTTTGATTATTTTAAAGCCATTTTAACAAACATATAATTAATTTATAGACTCTTAAAACCCATATATAGCCCATTTTAAGCCATTTTTTGTCCATTTTTAGCATTTTAAATCGCATTTTGTCCTATTTTAAGCCCAAATTTAGTTCATTTTTATCAATTTTTGGCCATTTTAAAGCCATTTTAAGCCCATATTAAGCCAGATAGGAGTCATATTTCAACAATGATTTTTTGAAGATAGGAGTCTATTTTGAAAATAATCCATTAATTGATATAAAGAAAAAATCCCTTAATAAATATAAAGACCGGCCACAGACAGACAGACAGACAGACAGAAAGAAAGACAGACAGACAGACAGACAGAAAAGGCAAATCCAATAGCTCCTTTGGACTCAAAGTGAGCTAAAAATTAACTAATGATTCACAAAAATTTTCACATTATATAACTAATATTCAATAAAATGGAAAAAGAATTTAGTTGTTTTGTAAATACACTTTAAAATATTATTTGAACATGTATTAGTTCTTTGACCCAAAGTTTTATTAATTCCCGGTCTGTTCAGATTTGATAGTTTTATTAACGGTTATCCTGAATGAAACCGAATTCTCGATAATCAATTTTTGGTATGAAATTTTAAAAAATCAATATTACTTTCGACCTTAGTAAACTTTAAAAAAATACATAATATTAATTATTCATAATTTTGATTATTATTTAATTAATAATTTATTAGTAGTATTAAAAAATGAATAGTAAATTCAAATTTATCATTATTTTTGATACAAGTTTTATTTTTTTCGATAATTAAACATTTTATTCATATTTTATTTGTTAATTGACGTGTTATCGGGTGTCTTATCAGTTCGATTCAGGTTTAATTTAAAATATGTCTGTCCTATTCGGGTCCATGAACCATAATCCGAAACACATCTTTATTTCATAGTAAAAACTTTCATTCAACTTTTTTGATTTACAAAATTATTTTAAAGTTCTAAATTAAACTTTATAATGACTATACAAATTTGAGTAGATATTACAAAACTATGGGTCGCGACCCAAAATAGAGTCTCCGAAATAAATAAAATGGGTCCCAAGTATTTATATAATAAAGAATATCAATGAGATTCAAACTAAAATTGTCTATTATTCTATTAAAACAAGTAAAATTTTAGGATATCCTTATTTATGAATTTTGTAGCAAATAAACATTGGTATCAGACAAGACTCCCATTTGCAATGTTTTGGCATGAATATTATTCATAATTATACAATTTTTAATGAATTCTATCGATTTAATGTAAAGATTATATTGTTTAAGAAAATATTCTAATTTATTAAATGTTTTGTCAAAGTATTAAATAATACTGTAGGTTAGGTTAGGTTATGTTATGTTACCTTATTTTGAAATTAAATAATTCTTGAGTAATAATTCCTAAACTGAAATTATCAACTTTTGTTGTATAATTGGAAGTAAAGTTTAGTTCATACGCTCGATAACCAACTGTTCCTTTGTATTTGGTGTGTGACTGATCATCATTTGTATGATATGTTGATAAACCAAAATCAGATAATTTAACAAATCTATTATT
>JAQGAW010002890.1:0-13858 GCA_034698025.1 Phthiracarus crinitus | reverse complement strand
TTCTCAAACAAAACTGTTCCAACTAAATCTAATATCAGAAAAATATTTAGGATTAAATGGCAAAAGACGACAAGAGAGTCAGTTGCAAAATCCATGCAGAGAACATTTCTCCCAAATTCAAGCTATAGAGTCTTACGTACAAATTGATTGGAACTTGTTTAAGATGGGTCTCACCAGTAGAGCAGTAGAAGTTTGCGGTTTAAAATGTATTTGATATATACATAATAACCAGGAAAATCTGCTGGAGTTGATAAAATCTGACCTTTAATGCCTAAGTCTCTCGGAGATGAAGATGTTTAATGGCTAACTCGGGTGTTTGAAATGGTTTGGAAAACAGGGATTGTATTTTTCGACTGGAGAACAGATGTGGTTGTTTTTATTTTTAAGAAAAGATATTAGTAGGAGTGCTCCATCTACCTTGGAATCATCCTTCTAAGCGTGTTTATTAAAGCTTATTCAAATATACTCCAAAGTAGGCTTTCTGTAGGTGTTTATCACAAATTCCGAGATGAACAGTGTGGATATTGTAGTGGACGCGGAACAACAGATTAGCTATTTATACTTCTGCAAAATATTGAAAAAGCTTGGGGATACGCATTGCCTCTCTAAATTGCATTTGAAAAATTTTAAAAGCTTACAACCGGGTAAGTAAAGTGTTATATTTAAAATTGTCGAAGAATATGGAGTGCATAGGTATCTCATAAATGCTATCATCACCTATCTTTATTTGGAGAGTAAAAGATATGAACAGGTAAATGCTGTGAAATAAAAATAAACAATAGTTCGAGCCTTATAGCGTGAGTTGGGTGTTTGGCGTATAACACTCGTCCCTCCAAGACAATAAATTTCCGTTCCACTCGAATTAAGCAAAGGGATCAGCATTTGCATTAACTTAATTTAAATGAATTTTAATATATAACATGAATGAGGAAATATTTGCAAGTGATATGAAATTTTAAATTATGTTCTAAATAACTATAAACATAACTCGATCTAACTGTGGGATATCATGTGCTTTTATTTTGTTTTCCGGAATTATAAATGTTTAATGCTTTATTTCTTGATTTGATAAACTTAAAAAAACGGTTAATAAAAATTATTTAAAACTAATCAAATACCAAACTAATTTTCTGTATCATTAGCACGTGTCGTAGAATTTTGTTGATCGCGTAATCTCCAGAGTTTTTCTTCACGTTGTTTGCGTGTTTCTTCATTCGATATATTGTTGATCTGATAAAAACAGTCCAACTCGATGTCTAAACTTCTAAATAGAAAGTAGAATTATCTAACTCGAAATTATATATTTCTAGAATGAATATAGCCAAGGCAATGTCCTCTGATTTGTTTTCACTGTTTGTTTTATAGTTTGACTGTAGAACACGCTTGCATACAATATAAAAGTGCAATATAAAAATGCATATCATCGTCATAGCATTGGTTATCTCATTATAGAAAGATATACTTTCAATTTAGAAATATCTACATTATATTTAAAAGGATCTACTTTCAAAGTTTAAACCCTATAATTATTTATGAAAATAAAAATAAGATTATCAATAATTTTTTTGAATAATAAAATTCTAAATAAAACAATAATTAAAATAGTGTTGTTTCGCTATCATATTTCTTATTTTGATTTTTGTCAAAATTTCAATTTTACGTTCATATTATAATTTGATTATATATAAAAAATTTAATTTAAAAAAATTAGGGATTTTAAAAATTTGATTTTGATTTTTAAATTAATTTTTATTTAAATTATAATTTGATTTTATTTTTTACTTTTAATTTTATTTTAATTGAATTTTATTAGTTTGTTTCTATTTTGATTGTATTTTAATTTGGATTAATTTTGTTTTCAATTTCAATTTTATCTAAAATTATCAATAATTTAAAATATATTCTGCATCAAAAAAGAACTTGAATTTATAATTGTAACAAAAAGTTAAAATAAATCGAACTTGACATATTTTCCAATTTATCTAAATAGATGTACTCTTTAAAATTATTATTTTATTAATAAAATTAATATACAGTTTCTTAAATTATTTTGAAATTTTTAGCTTTCTTTTCCGATGTAGTTTTTGCATTCAAATTAAAGTAAAGTAAGGTAAATAACTAAATTAAAATAGAGAATTAAATCATTAATAAATATGTTAACCGCTTGTCAAACAGAAGGACAGATAAATCAAATATTAAAACTTTTTTGATTCAAGTAAGCTTAAAATTTTAAATTCAAAAATTTGAAAATAAGTACGGATTATAAATGGCTAAAGTTAAAGACAAGAACAATCAATTTACAGATAGCAGACTTTCGTACAGAAAAAGATATCTTATAGATCACAAATTATAGGAAAGATTTAATTACATTTTATTAATATATAAAAATCTTAAAATCCCTTAACAAATATATAATCTGAGTACACGATGACCGACAGACATGATAAAATCCACCTTTCAATATATTCCGTATATCATAAGACTGGATTAGTTCATTAATTATCAATTTATAAAATTACAAAAAATAATCCCTTTAACATATCCACTAGAATAACAAGTGTTTAAGCTTAAACCTAAATTATTTATTACCGCATACTGATTTACAGGTTATATCATTTAAAGGAATATATGTAGTATTATCAAAGGATAAATCGAACAAAAAATGAAAATGATAAAAGATAATAAAAATGGAATATAGATTTAAAATTAAAATATTATTTACATAAAAATAATGTTTTAATCAATATACTGAAGGATTATGTTAGATTATATATAAACTTTCTTGTGACATAATTTTATAAATATTTGCTAATTAAAAAAATTATAAATTGAAAAAAATTACTATGTAAAATAATTTTTTAATCTAGATATCTATTAATGAATTAATTAAGAAGTTAAAAAGTTAATTAAAATTTTTATAAATTCTAATGTTTTTCAATTTTAAAACTGTATTAAATAAAAAATTTTAAAATTGAAGGTTTTACGAATGTTATAGTCTTCTAATACTGGATAGGGTTGAATACTTTATATATTTTGGGTAAACAATTATTTTTTAATTTTGTTCTTTAAAAATTCAATGATTCTTAACAATGATTCAACATGATTGGCCTAATCATTATCGGTTATCAGAATGTGGTAATGTGTTTTATTTTGGCTGCTAGCATATTGGTAGCATACGATTAAAACCCGCAAAGTCAAACGTTTTAGAAATATTAGTGATTATGTAACTAATTTAATTGAAATAAAATTAAAGAAAATTTATAATTAGTAATTTCAAAACTTAGATTGAAAAAATTTGTGGTTTTTGATATGAAAAAGATGATTCATACAGATTTAGATTTAAAGAAATACATCGTCGAAAAACCAAATCGATTTGAATATTCCAATTAAATGTTACTCCAGTGCTCAATAAGTTAAATCGAAAATTAAACAAATGATCGAAAAATTCTTTATTATTCACATTACTAGCAATCATTTTGAAATGGCAAACTATTATAACTTTTTAGTTTATAAATTCACTAATACATTCATTGTTATTTGACATAATTTCTCATTTGGTCGTCTGTACTGAGTTATATATTAGGATTATATCTATTTAATTAATACAAATTCAAGACAATTACAGTATAATGTTTTGTCTGAATGAAACATTTTATAAAATAATACTTCGCATTTGAATTTATTGTTTACAGCACATCCATAAGCTTTGCTTTCTTTCTTAGATGTTATCTGTGTTACCAAATTAAAATTGTCAAAATCTATTGTTTATATGAACAACACAATAGAAACAATCGAATTTGACAATTTTATTTAATTACAAATGTAGGGGTCAATATTAATATGTACTATTAAAGAAAGACAAAATGTGGTTCATGTTTCTCGCGATAGTGTCCATATGTGTCCCGGTTATTTGGTCTTGTTCAGTATTGTATGGTATGGGTCGTTGTTGGTTGGGTTGTTCCAAGTGGTTGGATGTGGGTTTGGATGGTTCACGGTAGACCCGATCGGGTCGGGTTAGGTAAGGGCTAAGAATATGTGAGAACGTTTTTTGAGTTATAGGATGGGTTAAAGTTTGAACTTTTTATTTGAATTTCAAACCGTATTCTCCTAACGAAGTCGTGATAAAACTCTAGATATATAGTAAAATCAGCTTAATTGCATTGATGTAACACGTAGATCAATCTGTGTTTTTGTTAAAATTGAAATAGCGTTAATATAATTTAGTAAAATAAAAAAAATAAATTAGTAACTATTAACGTGTTTATTGACTAAACTAATGTTGAATATATTTCAGAAATTTTCGACAAAAATTTCAAAATAATTAATAACAACTACCATTTTGGATTATAAATCTATTGGATTAGATTTAAAAATTATGACTATTAATCTGTCTAATTATTTTTAAAAGATTTTATTAAATTCTGATCAATAAGAATTAAAAAATTTACTTTATATTAGAATTTTGCTAAATATAATAACAAAAATTAAACTTATTATTTTTTTAAATTTTTTTAAATAAGGTATCGTTATTATAACCATAAGAACAATAAACGTTTATTCTTTTAAAAAAGTCAATGTTGATAGAATATAATTTGCAGTTTATAATTTTAAATCAAATTATATTTAATATAATCAATGGAACAAAGATATTTGTGTGTAAATTTTAGAAATACGATTGAAAACGAAATAAATTTTAAAATCATTTAGAAATCCACTAAAAATATAATTAAAATTAATTTGGATTTGCCATTGTACATTTTTCAGTGTGTCACATTCTTTATATTTCTAATATATGTTTTTTAATCTGAATTTGCAAAAGCTGGTATATGGATTTGACATTGTACGTCTGTCTGTCTGTCACACCCTGTTACGAGAGATTTCTTTAAATTTTTTAAATGGAAAACTTCTTTATATTTATTCAGATAATTTAGAATTCTTTATGTTTATAAAGGGATTTTATCATTTCTTTATGTTTAATAATTACTTCAAAAAATAATAAATGTCTTTAAAAAAATTAAATAGCCTCCTACATTATTAAAAATTATAAAAAGCTTAAAATGTATTCTATAACTATGTTAAAAATTAAAAAATTCATAAAATGCAAAAAATTATTTGTGTAAATCCAACTTCTATGGTATCTGCCGTATATATAAATCACAGTAATTTTATAAATATCATTTATTATTTGGCGTATAATACAAATTTTTTGACACGCAATTTATTGCCGTATATAAGGGATTAAAAAAGTTCGATAAAATGAAAAAAACTTACGCTGTTTTTTAGTATTAGATTGTAATATTTAATGGAATATATTGGAAATTAAAGGTATTATAAATTGATATTTTGTTGAAAAAATTTTATTTAAAATACATAAAAATTATAATAGGTTTTAATATATTTAATTTAAACGAAACTATCTTAACATTGACTAATTTAAAATTTTAGAATATAGAAATATAAATACAATAAAATAAAATAATAAAAAATTAAAATTAAAAATTAAAATGCAATCAAATAATAGAAAATTTTTAAATTTTAATTAAAATGCAATTTATATTTTAATGTTTATTTTGTGTTATCACTATTTGGAACTTACATAAATTTCGTTTTTTAAAATAATTTTTTTTATGTTTTTGCCCACAAATATAACGATAAATGTTTTATACCATAGATATCTAATAATAATTTAATAATTTACAAGTCAAAAACAATTTTGTTTTGATTATTAGATCATAGACTAATTATATAAAATTTTGAATTGATATTTAGGTAGAATAAATGTTTTAGATTTAAATAAGTTAAATTAAAATTAATTTATATATATCAATCACACAATCGATTCACTAATTATAAAAGGAATTAAATATAGAGTAATAAGAAATAATGAATATTCTAATGCGCTAACTTTCTATTAATTACTTTGGAAATAAAATTTTTTTTGGAGTTTTAAAAAGAATGAGCTATTTATTTATTTTATTGTTGGTCAACTATATTTTTTCTATTATCATCCACGTATCGGATATCATTAAATTTCCTTCAACATAAAACAGTGAATTAACTAAATCTTTCGAAAATAATAATTAAACTTATTTTAAAATATATTAGTTTAAAATATAAATTTAATTTAAAAAAATTTACCTAATTGTCCAATTATCTATAAGTTAAAAATTTTACTTTTATAAAATAATTTGAAACTTAAAAATTTACAGTTTAATCATTTATTCAAAAAGTCAAATTAATGAAATCTTTTCCATCTTAAGATAAGTTTTTCATTATAAAAAAATTTTGAGCCTTATTTAGGTAACTTTACTTTAAGTTTAGCCATTTTAAATATAGATTTTATTGCCTGTAAAATTGAAAATATATTATATTAGAAAAAATAAAACTCATTTTAAATCTTTCCAAAAACAAATAAAATATTCTCAATAACTTATTGAATGTAAACTGGATTTAAACAAATAAACAATAAATCTTTAAATCAATACTGAATAATATTTTAAATCCCTTAATTATTATAAAAATTAGTTAAATTCTTTTATAATTTTAAAGAATCTATGAAGACTAAAAGAGAACGGACAAGCAGTAATTACAAAATAATTTTAGCGAACACTCAGAGAATCAATAAAATTCATGTAATAAGAATTATATAAGTGAATATTAATTTTGTTATATATAATATTTTTATAAATATTAAATTTCTATTTCGATTTGGAACATTTTTAAAAAACAATTGCATTTTAAATTTAATTAATTTAAATTGAAATTTAAAATATTTATATTTCGAATTCAATTTAAAAAATTTGATAAATCACTAGTTATATATGTGAAAAATGCCGATGATACTAATGAGCTGGTGGATACAAATCGATACTCTAAAGCTAGAGATGTAAAAACTGAGAACTATTCATTCACTGCACTCGAGTTGTTGTGAAGAAAATAAAGATTTATGTAATTATATTTTAATCTTCTATTTCAATTATTAAAAATCGAAAATTATTTCAATTTAAGAAAATATCATGGATGGAAGAAATCTATTAATTTTATTTAACCATTAAATAATTATAATATCTTTTTGTATAACATAGACATACATTCACTGTATAACTAAAGTAGCTATTGGATTTGTCATGTCTGCATGTATATATGTATGAATTTGTGTTTATGTAGCCCGGTCGTCACAATTATTAAGGGATTTTATTTTTATAGTAATAAAGGGATAAAAGGATTTATTTAAAAAGACTCCCATCGACAAAAAAGACTCCTATCTTCAAAGAATCATTGTTAAAAAAAACAAAAAAGACTCCTATAATCAAAAAACATTATTGAAAAGACTACTATCTTGCTTAATATGATATATTGAAAAATATTTAATACATAAAAATTTGGAATATACTATTGAATTAACTTATAATATAATATAAAGTGAGCTCATTATGTATGTTTATACTCTTTCTAGTTTCAGTCTACGTTATTAAAGAAATATATATAAAAATTATTTAGTAAATAATTATCTAATTATCTACAATATTTTATATTTATAATTAAAAATAAAAATGACGTTATTACGTTCCAATAAATAAATAAGTATTTAATGGTTATTTACAGTTTTTAATTTATTTATCTCAAAATTTATCATTTTTATTTATTCTTGATGAACGAAAACTGTAGAATATATGAGTTTAACTAATAAAAAGTTTATTTGCTTTTTTCAAAAACAAACTAAAATACAAGAAAGAAAATGAACATTAATAATTAGCTCACTTTGGTTTATAATCTGAATTAATTCAATAGTATATTCAAAATTTATGTGTATTAAATATTTTATGACATTTTAATTTTAGTTTTTATTGTTGACCAACTAAAATTTTAAAGATTTATTATATTATATTGTTGTAAACAGATCATCAGTCAGTCTTTTGAAATTATTTATTCAGTTTTATTTTGGCTTTCGTCAACATAACATAAAATGCTGTTAAACTGATATTCAAAAGTATTAGATAAGCGATTTTCTGTTAAGCGGATACTCTAAATTATTAGTCAATCAATTATAATTACTCGAGTTATAAGCTATTAAATTTATATATAATAATATAAAGATAATTCATTTTTATATTTAAATTTAAAAGAAATTATTTATATTAAATTCAGAAAAATTTAATTAATTAATTAATAGCAATGACGAATCGTCACCATTCCTACCTTATCATAATAAAGCTAAAATGAAAATTTGTTAATAAAGATAAATTTTTATCTTTGTTTCATTTATTCTTTACAATTCAATATAAATAAATTGTAATATTTTTAAATTAAATTCTCTAGAATTTAAATAAAAAATTAAAAGTTTTTGGATTATTTCAGTTAAAATTTAAATTAAAACTTTAAACAATTTTAGTAAGTCAATAAAATTATATATAATAATATAAGGATAATTCAAATTAAAGAAAATTAAATTCAAAAAAATTTATTAAATTAATTAACAGCAAAGAGGAATCGCCACCATTCCTAGCTTATCATAATAAAGCTAAAATAATCCTTTGTAAATAAAGATAAAAATTTAGTTTCATTTATCCTTTACAATATAATAGATAGATACTGTTATAAAAAGCAATATACAAATGATATAATATAAATTAATTGCAAAATTTGAATACAATAGAATTATAAAATTTTTAAAAAAAGTAAAAATCAAAGTAAAAATTAAAAATGTGAAAAAAAGTAAAAAACAAATTAAGTGACTTTTACTAATTAGTACTTTATATTAATTATATGGAAAAGCGAAATTGAAAAGCGAAAGTAAAATAAATTTTACAATTTTAATTTTGCTTGAAGTAAATTGTAATAAAATAATTTATTAAAATAAAGTCAAATAAATGCAAAATTTTTGAGAATTGAAAAATGGTTACCATTAGTTTCTAAACATAATTTAGCGCGTCTTACCTTATTATTAGTAACATTTATTAAAGTCTCTTCTTTAATTTTACAATTTAATTTTGAATATTTTGTGATAAGTGATGTAAGATTATTAGGGTGCAGGGAAATAAACTTTATTTTTAAGATATCCCCAAAAGTAGAAATCGGGGCTGGTTAGATCGGGTGATCCCGCTGGCTATTTATTACTTTATCAGGAATTCGGCCACTAATAATCCGACACGTCAAACATTCATTTAAATATTCGGCAGTATTTCGGGCGGTGTGGGCAAATTTTTTAATTAGTTATACTCATAGATTGAACAATTTTCGTTCATCAATAATAAATAGAATTAATAAATTTTAAGCTGAATAAATTAAAAACTGTAAAATAACTTTATATATATATTTATTTATTGTTTTAAAACATAGTCATTTATTTATTGGAACGTAACAGCGTCATTATTATTTTTAAGTATAAATATAAAATATTTTGTTTTTAATTAGATAATATTTTAAATTGAATTCGAAATATAAATATTTTAAATTTCAATTTAAATTAATTAAATTTAAAATGCAATTGTTTTTTTAAAATGTTCCAAATCGAAATAGAAATTTAATATTTATAAAAATAACAAAATTAATATTCACTTATATAATTCTTATTACATGAATTTTTTATTGATTCTCTGAGTGTTCGCTAAAAATATTTTGTAATTATTGCTTGTCCGTTCTCTTTTTGTCTTCATAGATTCTTTAAAATTATAAAATAATTTAACTAATTTTTATAATAAATAAGGGATTTAAAATATTATTCAGTATTGATTTAAAGATTTATTGTTTATTTGTTTAAATCCAGTTTACATTCAATAAGTTATTGAGAATATTTTATTTGTTTTTGGAAAGATTTAAAATGAGTTTTATTTTTTCTAATATAATATATTTTCAATTTTACAAGCAATAAAATCTATATATAAAATGGCTAAACTTAAAGAAAAGTTACCTAAATAAAGCTCAAAATTTTCTTATAATGAAAAACTTATCTTAAAATGGAAAAGATTTCATTAATTTGACTTTTTGAATAAATGATTAAACTGTAACTGATTTAACGGATCAGACACTTATTAACGCGAATAAAGAAACTTTCGTAATTTTGAATTTTGATAAAACACCGGTATTTTGAAGAACCGTTTCGTAGACATGTTATGGTCTTAACGTCTAGCTTTTGAAAAAACGAATGGGCTGTTGGATGTGCTGACGGATACGAGATAACGATAGAACACGAACGGATACAAGAGAGATATTTTAAACCCTTTCGATACAACAAACAATATCGAGCTTATATTATTCATTGCATCGATATGATTATTAATGCCGGGATTATTCGACATTCACGGGCGAATATGGCGGCACCACTTATTTTGGTAAAAACGAAGTCAAAAACGAAACCGAGAATAGTTTTAGACTTTCGATGGGTTAACAAATTCATAAAAAATCCTGACTGTCCTTCGAGTTTGATGAGTGATTGTCTCGACTCGTTGAGTGGTTCATTTTGCATGTCTCCATGTGATCTCAATAAAGCGTTTTACTGTATAAAAATTTCTGAAAAATCCAAGCATTTAACTGCGTTTATGATTGAAGTCGGAGTCTTCGAGTTTGAAAGAGGTGCTATGGGGCTCAAGCTATCACCATGTGCTCTTCAGAGGCTTACGGATAAGGTTTATAAAGATATAAAACATTAAACATTCGGTAATTATTTATATGATTTGTTAAATTTTTCACGAAAGATAACAAAAATCTGATAGAAAAAGAAAAATTTAAGCAACATTTTCAACACATTGAACAGTTTTTGAACATAACTATAAAGAATAACCTAAAGTTGAATCCAAAGAAGTTTTTTTTTCGAAAAACAACTCAAATTTTTAGGATTTATAGTGTCTAAAGATGAGAAACGTATAGACTCTGAAAGGATAAACATGACGTTGAATTTTCGTCCAACGAAAACGAAAAGACAAGCGAGAAAACTTTGTGGAATAGTGAATTTTGTGCGAGAATTCTACGAACTAATAGATACAATGAAACCTCTATATTCGATAACCAAACAAAGTGGTGAATTTAAGTGGACTGAAGTGGAACAAAATTGCTTCAATAAACTGTTGGGAATCGTTAAGAACCATGCAATTCTCGAACATCCGAAACCGGGATTAGAAAAATACATTCAAACCGATGCGTGTGATTACGCGGTTGGAGGCGTTTTATGTCAGCGACACAAAGACGGAAGAAATGGTGTTATTTCGTTTTTCTAACAATCATTGTCAGAAAACGAAATAAAATGGGCGACAGTGGATTGTGAGCTTTACGGACTAATCGTAGCAATTAAGAAGTTTTGGAAACATTTATTGACCGAAAAGATTGAAGACTATACGGACAACATGCCGTTGGAAACGATAAACAAGTTAAAAGCTTCGACAAACCTAAGAATGAATCGATGGGCAGCTTTGCTTTCGGAATTCGATTTTGTGGTAAAATACGTGAAAGGTGTGGACAACACAATAGCGGATGCGATATCACGCCTTCGAATAAAGATTAATAAAGATCCAAAAGATATGGAAGTTATTACCGGACAACAACTAAATTATATTCTCGATACAAATAAAAATAAAGTGTATGACGACGACGAACTCGATAACATTACAACGGATGATTTCGAAAACGAAGATATTTATTATTCGTTATCACACATCATTGCGTAAGGCAGCGATCGGTTATTCGAAAAACAACAATCAGATCCGTAATGTATGGCAATCATAAAGCGATTGACAACTGATTATAACGCAAATAAAAAGATATACGAATTATTTAAAACCGTTGATTTCAATCGTTTATACATACGTCGAAGACACAAACGAAAGTTTGGCGATGAATATCAAGTTGTGGTTCCACAATTAATGATTAGAAAGATATTTAAAGCATACCACGATAACAGTGCACATCCAGGTTGTGATTCAACTGAAAAGTCAATCAATTGTAATAATGGTGGCCTCACATGCGTGAAGACATCAGAGCCAGGATTTTGCAGTGCCAAACATGTCAAAAGATCAAACCTCGTAACACCAAACCATTTTGTATCGGAAATATTATTCCTCTTCCGGATCAGCCATTCCATACCGTAAACATGGATTGCTACGGGCCTTCGGACACATCGTACAAAGGAAATGAATACGTGGTAAACCGCGTGACTCGTTATGTAACAGCGAAAGCAATTCCGAATCAACAGGCGGAAACCATTATTGAGTTTTTAGAAGAAATCGCTACTAAACATTCTCTTCCGAAAGAAATTATCACTGATCGACACGCCTTCTTTATGAGAGACGTAAATCTCTAACCATATCTAAATATAACAAAGATATACAAAAATAATTAAATACAAACCGCAAAGTCAGATATTATGACCGTTTCGATCTTGTTTATAAGATGTAACTACAGACATTCAATTCGATAGCTTTGAAGATTTGATGTCCACAATCGAAAGAGAGGTAGTTGAAGACTTGGTGCAGTTCAGCTTTACGGAAATTCAACCACTAAAGACAGATACAGATCGGCTATGGTACAGTTTATCCTTTATGCCGCTAATCTTTTGGTGTGTTTTGCTTGCTACGACACTGTGGTAACAAAAGTGGCTGATCCTGTTATTGCTGACCATTTATTCTGCTCGGGTTGTAACTTTAAATTGGCTACCAATCAGGACATCGAAACAATTATTGCTAAAATTAAAGCTGCTATCATCGAAAATACATCCGTTTGCAAGGAACTCTTTCTTCACTTCGGTATTAACGACGATTCGCTTACCGTTCAGTGTTATGGTCCGAGTTGTGTCTTTTTAAAATATATTGATTTGTAATATGTAAATCATATCTATTGATTGTTTAAAATTTTGGTTATGGTTTTGGTTTAAATATATATCATTATTTGTACTCAAATATCTTTTTTTATATTATGAAATAAATATATTGTAAAATCAAATATTGTTTCGACAATTTCTTAAATAACAATAATATAAAATGCATAAAACCCATAACCTTTTTATTTATAAGTCCAATCGGTTTGATAATCAAATTTTAAATACAATGTCCAATATGCCCTTAGGGCATAAATTATGCACATTAAGTCAAATTTATGCAAATTAGACTTAATCAATTTTTAACGTATTTTATTGAGTCTATGGATAATATAAAATCAGCTTTTTCTTTAATCCACAACACTGCACTGTAACATATAAAAGTTGTATTTCAACTTTTTCCAATAATGCTAAAGTATGAACAATTACTATGTGCCTTACAATTGCAAAAAAATACTATATTGAAATGTACAATAAAAAAATTAATTAAAGGTCTTCTGATTAAAAGTTTTCAAAACCTTTTAAAACTTAAATTTGTTATACCATTACATATCACAAAAAAAATTTATCATTGCATTTATAAAAGAATTCTTTGATTTAAAAAATAAATTCGGTTTGCAAAAAATTTAGAGAATCACGGCGGCGACACTAAAAAATCCAAATTATGATAGTTTTATCAAAAATATATAGCATATAAATACTACACATAATACATGATTAAATAACATTGTCAAAAAATTTTATCAAAAATTTCACCAAAAAAAATTATTATTTTTTCACTATTTTTTTGCCAAATATTGAAAAAACCAATGTTTTGCAAATTTGAAATTTTTAAAATCATACTTTGAGTAATAATAATTTGACCAAAATTTGAGAGACGATCACAAATTATATGAACTTTATATGCCTGATTGTTAAACTTATTCGTAAATTGAGTTCGATATATTTCGATTTTTTCCGTGGACACATACATTTATCCCTATACTTTAACATTATAACGTAACGCTATGGGCATTACGTGGTAGACATTTTGCCCCTGCAAAACTCATGAAT
>JAQGAW010002889.1:0-13864 GCA_034698025.1 Phthiracarus crinitus | reverse complement strand
ACTTTTCTATTGATTTTGGAAGAAAACGATATTCATGAATCTTTAGGAACTCTTCTTCTAATTTTTTACTTTGAACAATAGATTTTATATTATTAATTGCTTTTGTTTTATCCTTAAATTGTAATATAAATTTTGAAACTTGACTAAAATTATCAATATAATAGAATGCAGATATTAGCCAAGTACCCCATCTTGTTTGAATAGGATTAGGTGGCAGATGTAATTTTGTTATGTCCATAAATTGTTTTCTGCGTTTATTTGAATTTTTTAATATTTTTTTCATTGATGATATAAATAAGTTTGCTGTATTATATTTTTCTCTAATAGCTTCACATACACGATGTAAGCAATGTGCGAGACAGGTTATGTGATGTAAATTTTTAAATAAACTTAATTTTAAGTTTTCAAATGCTTTAAGCATATATGAAGCCTGATCTGAAACTACAAGTACCACTTTTTCGTGTGGAGTTTTTGGCCAAAGTTTTTTGCACTCATTATCAAATTCTTGTGATACAGTTATATTGTCAGTGGTGTTAATTTATTTAGATAATAATAATAAATATTTATTTTTTTGACCATTCAATTGTCCGACTAAAATATTTAATAAACTTCGATTAAGTTTATCTGTCTTCTCATCTACAATGAAATAAACTTTATTGTCTCCAATTTCTTTTTTTATTGTCTCAATTGAATTATTATAAAGTTTATCAATACTACGTCTTAATGTAGATATTGATGGCATAGATCTCTTTATGTATTTTTCCAAAAATGACTTCAAAACTGTATTATTTAATTTGTCAATAGGAATATTAGGATAAAAATGTATAACACAATTCAGAACCAATCGTAACTTCATTTTCATTTAATTCTTCAGAAATTGCCAAACTTTCACTTATTAACAATTGTTGTGGTTTTCTCTGTTTTAAATCATGATTTTTAATATGTTTTTTTGATTTTAAATGATCTTTAACTCTTGTTGTTCCGTGTTTTAAATCATAATTTATAATTTCTTCACAAACAATACATACTAATTTGTTCTGATCTATTTTAAAATCTTTATGTTTTTTCACTAATTTAGATAAAGATAATTTTAATGATGACATTATTTTAACGTTTATTATAATACACAAAATAATATGTAAATAAACATTATGCAATATTATATATTGAACTAAATAGAGATGTGATCGATTTTATTTGCTTCCTTTTTAAAATTGCAATAATATATATCAATATATTAAAATAAACTTTTTGATTTTATTAAAATGTATCAAATTCGGGCTAATTCGGGGGTAATTAGGGCTAACATTGCGAATTCGGGGAATTAGGGCAAAAAGTGACGATTCGGGGATTCGGGCAAAATAAATAGGGTTTAAATTGCTTGGTTTATCATAAAAACTGTTAATATAAGCGTCCCGAAAGTTTAAGTAAACTTTCGCTATTCGGGCGAACCCGAATTTGGTTGGCCTTAATTATTACGTAGCACCACAATACAGAAAATGCAATACCGAAAACAACGATTCATCAAACTACGTTTCCCCAAAATTAAATTTTCAATTAAAAATTTTGAATGGAAAATTTAATTTGAGGAAATGTCGTTTACAGAATTGCTTTAACGTCGATTGCGTTATTGTCGTGGAACCATATTATTAACGTATTCAATGAGTTACAATAAGTTACAAAGAAAATAAATTCTTACAAATTTAGAAATAATTTTTTGGTATAATATTCGTTTAGTCTTCTGCGGAACTGTTTTTTTTAATTTATGAAAATTTACTCAATTTTTCATAAAACCGGAGTAAACGCTGATTTATTTGACTACAGTCAGTAAACATTAATGTCAGTTTATTTTTTGTTGCAAATATAGCATTACTGTATTTTTGATTTAGTGGTAGTCTTAAAAATGTTTTTTTATACTATAACGCATTACCTTTATTTACATATTTACTATGAACTATTGAACAGCTAAACTAAAATCGAAATTCAATTTTTATAGCAAATAAAACATATTCTGAAAATAATAGGTTTTTAGTTGTTCGCTGATGTCAGCAGAAAAGGTGAACAAACCTATAATCCATAAATTATTCGCGAAACCGATAGTACGGTACATTGTTTGAGTATATTTAAAGGTTACTAAGCTATTCCGTAGCTAAACATTATCCTAAATAAAGATCTCATTTTCACTTATAGTTTTTTTGGATTTCTCTTAAGTACAATTCTTTAACCGATACTAAGCTGATATAAGCGAAAATAAATTATCAGAGGGTTTAGTGGAGTGGATCTAAAGTCTATTTTGAAGTGGATAATCAGCAAAACTCATTGCGCTAACAGTGGTTCGGTTTGTACTCCTAATGACAACTCTCCAGAGATAGAAAACGGTTTACTTTTGTTTACATTGGTTTTGTTTCGATAGCACTATTAAATTCAATAAGTTTTAAATTATCTAATAAATTTCGATTCCGTCTTTATAATTCAGACCAAAATAATCATAGGAATTATTAGCATTAAACATTTTTTAGTTTGTGACCCGAAGAAAATAGAATAGATTCAAAAAAAGTAAAGAAAATTCATATATCTTTGAATTCTATTATGTAAACTTTATTTCCCGGAAAAAAACTATACAAAACATTTTTTCAATGTCCAGCGGTGGCAATCTTTTTAAAAAATCAAATTCTGAAATACTGCTCACTTTTGTTGTTGTTACAAATCAAATTCTTTGCACATTCCGTAACAGAAAATAACTCCATTTTCGTATCACAATTCCGAATATCTCGACCATTAATCATATATGAATTGTATTGATTCGATGTTCAGTCCATTAAATAAGTTTAGTCAAGTGTTTCAGTTGAAGAAATATATTGCTGCACACTTGCAGCGAATCTTTATTGCGAATTCGCTTAAATTTTGGCACAGAGATTCTATTTTTAGTCACAAATGAAAGATTAGAATGGATAAGGAAATTTTTTTAGTACAAAAATAGAGAACTAAAACAAATAACTTGTTGTTTGCTCTTTATTTAGATAAAATTGTGTCAAAAATGATTGATTACTAAAGAATAAAAAATCTTTATTTGAAAAGTTTTTTCTCGTTTCTGAAAAAAAATTTTGATTTCTATTCCAATTAACGATAATTAACAAATTTATATTAAGTGAAATTTTAATTTTTATGTATTTTTAAAATATAATTAATAATTTATATTTTCTATTGAAATCACTGTTTTATGTATGAATAAACATTAATATATTTGCTAAATTTAGAGATTGATATCGTTTAGAAACTCTAATTTTATTTAACTTTTAACATATGAATTTTATCCAACTTTATTCCAACTCCTATTCCTGAGAAGAATCTGCGTTACAATTAGACTGACCAGACTTTTTTGAGTAAAAACTGGATTTTTCTAAAAATTCCACAAATATGAACTGGATTTTAAACTGGACACTTACATAAGGCATTTAATTGTTCCTTATTTGCACTTGATTAACACTGGACAGGTATCATAAAACTTGACAATCCATTGCAAAATGGACGTTCTGGTCAGCTTAGTTACAATATAAGTAGAATCTGGTAGAATAATGAAATTGCAAAAAAAAATAAAGTAGTAGTTTAATACGTTTTGTGTTTCTATTTCTGTGATAAATTGGGAACATTGAACTGATACTGATTATATGCGTTGTGACTTCAACTACGATTGGTGGACCTAAATAGTTGATGAACAAAGAGAATGGTTGAGTGAAAACAGAAATGGATAAATAATAGACGAAAAAAGCACACATATTATGAAACAACTCATTAATGATGTTTGTATTGTACATACCATTGTAAACACAAACGCATCAAGATTTTGGTAAGCGATACCGTGATTGTTTCATCTAACCATTATATCTAAAGAATTATTTTCAGGTTTTGGGAAAAATCAGATAAAAACAGAGAACTAAACTAACTCTTGATCTGTTAATAGTTTTTTTGTTCTTTATATGGATAATTTTTAAATAAGTAAATTATTATGTTTTAAAATATTTCGCTTTGAAAGAATAAAATTAATAGTGGAGATTAAGAATACATAAATATATTTTATGAATTAGTTGCTTATATGTAATCTATTTGTAAAATTCGAAATATTAGTTCAATTATATTTGTGAAAATAACAATCTCGGATAAATAAATTAAATTGAATATTAGACCACTAAAACCAATTTTATTTCATGCTATCAAATAAACATTAAATACAATAAACTTTTTTTTGAAGATAATATTATATAACTTCGGAAAATTGAATTTTTGTTGGGAAATTAATAGTACAAGATTAATATTCAATTATAAAAATTTATTTTACTAGTATAATAGATACTTTAGAATATTCATTAATGTTTAATATAGTTATCAAGTCTAACCGTAACAAACTTTATTTCAAATGCTTTTAAAAGTTTAAAAATAATTGACAAATTAATAATAAATTAACTGATCTTCCATTAGCAATAAACAAAATTACTTAATCTAACCTAATTAGTATTTTTTAAAACAAACTAATTTTGCTGAATAAATATACAGAAAATTTAAAACTATTGACATAATCAGTACATCTTTATTAAAATGTCTGGTAAGCATTTTAATTTAAAAACTCTAAATTTGCTTTTTGCATAATTAATTTTAGAAATTAGATTTTGAACATACTATAAAATTGCAAGACACGAGAAGTGGTAAAAAAAATTTAGACATTGTTTACACAAATGGGGATACAATTTAATTAATAATGGGGGCAAGATTTCGGACACTTATATTTTTAAAACTTTCATTCAAATGTTTTTAAAAATGAATTAAATTTTCATATCAAATTTTTAGCTGACTTAATCATAGAGAAGTCGAGCTTATGTATTTGAGTATGTCTGCTGTCTGTGTTGGTGCGCGTACAGCTCGACTAAAGAAACTATAAAGTATTTGTAAATATTTATTGTCGATAATAAATTTCTAATAAAGTTATTGCTATAAAATAATATGCGGATACTCGTGCATTAATGACCATATCCGCAATGCAATATCAGCAATCTATCTGAATTTAAAATTTTTTCACTTATCCGCAAAAATTCGCTAAAAATGGTACCCGTCCGCAACGTATACCGATTATACGCTTTTATCCGAATCAGCACCAGCTCTATGTTATCCCAGACTTTTCAAATATAATATCGTATAAATTTTTTGATTGAGAACGCATTTATGCTTAACATCTATTTTTTGAAAGTCAAATAGATAATATTGATACCCTTGAGGCCATATAAAAAATTCATATTTGTCATTCAGAACATACTGACACGTGAGTTCATTTGTGGCTCATTTCATATTTCAAGAAAAACAACATTCTGTAACGCAAAATACTTTTAGCGCTTTATTCATGTAATTGTTTTTTTTTGAAAAATATCAATAAAATCAAAATTATCAAAAATTTATAGCATTGTTTTATGTTTAGGGTTTTCTTGATAAATTAAGACTAAATTTTAAATTGAATATTTAAAAATCAAAATAATATTCATTTATTCACTAAATACTCTCAATTTCTGCATAGTATTTGCCAAAAAATATGAAATAATTGTTTTAATTTTAAAACACTTTTATAAATTAGTTTCCCAAACAAATTTTGCAATAAACAAATTTTGATACTTAATTATTTCTTTACGCGCAAGCAATCCATTAACATTGTAATACTAATCAGCATCATTTTGATGGGTAATTTGTTAATATGTCAGTTATTTTTAGTAACAGTAATTATTGTAAGACTGTTTAAGAAAAACGCAACATTATAATTATGTGCATAATAATTTGGTTTACACTTGAAATTAACAATAAGATTGTGTCTGCGTTCACTCTCATACACATACCTTTCCTGACGATATACTTAATAGAGTTGTTATTATATAGAGTGCAGTATAAAAATAATATTACTCGAAGCGAAAAAAAGAAATTGTTTTATTAATGAAGTGAATAAGTTTTTATTGTTGAATAAAACTCTCTTTAAAACGAAGATAACAAAAAATATTAATGATTACAAAACAAAGCACGCAGTAATACAAAAACAAATAAATTAAAAACCCAATGATTTTGGCTTTCGGTTCTATTAAATGATAAAGAAAAGTGTAGAGTGAGTGAGTGAATGAATGAGTGAGTGAGTCCTACAAAATCTTGAGAATTTCATTAATAAATGAGTGGTTACGTGACGTCTAAGACTGCTTTTAAATGATTACGTAATTGTCTGTTATCAACACAATACTCAGAACTTTGTATCCACAAAATAATAACACATATAAAAACTTTTTCAATCCACGATTAAGAAGTATATCAGAAAATTGGTACAAAAAGTAGAGCAATGATTGCGTTACGGAGCATAGAAACAAATTATTGTTGAATAATTAATAGGCAAAACCCGAAAATAGGATGAGACCGGTTTAAAAATTTATTGCCAAATAATAATAAAGATAATCGCGTGTCATGGAAACAGAAAGGAAAAGCAATTTAGTGTTCGCATCCCATACTTATAGCTCTAAGTGGTCATCCATTCAGCAAAAATAAGACGCGTATGAGAGCAAAGTATTATTGCTATTATTATTGTTTTTGTTGCCAAATGGTTTGGCGTACGAACAAAATATGGCTAATAATAAAGTTATGATATAAAACCAATTTTTTCCCAATGAATAATAAATTATAATATACGTGATTATATCACTTACACATATCATTTGTACTTTCAATACTTTCAAATACGAATTTTCAAATGATGTGAGTTCACTACTTTTTTTGTAATTTTTAATATTAAATGTTATAATTTAGTAATTGGTTTAAGGATATAAACGTTTTTAAATATATTTTTCTTTATTTTTATTCGACAAAACAAACTTCAACCAAAAAATATTTAGCCTTAAATGATACTTTTCTGTCGAACTTTTGAACGAAAAACATTTGCAAATGTTATTGGGTGTTTTATTATGAGTTGGGAAAGATATTGAATTATTTGAATTGAATAAGTTTTAGAAAACGTGAATAAGATACATATGCAATAATATTTTGGGAATTACTTATAAATCATTAATAAAACTTAATATCTTTTATTCTGGACAATCACTGTTTCTGTAAAATAATAATCATTACTAATAATTTAATTAATGTACTAATTATAAAGAGACAAAGTAGTCATTTAAAACACATTTATCATTTATTAATTTTTAAGTGTAATTTTTAAAAAATGTTCTATTCTTATTTTTTATCTATAAATTGAGAACAAATTAAATTAAATTTGATAAAGATTTAAATTTAGATTGGTTTAGGAATTTTTATTATTAAAAACTCATTAATATCTAAAGTTAAAAAATTTTATTTTTGTTTCACTCATTGTCAAAGAATATTAAACTAAATATCTCTTCTAATATGCAAGACGTTTATTAAGTATCAAAACACTTAAGAATTTATTCTAAGATAAAATAATTATTAGTTTTATATAAACACTTATAATTATCAATTGATTTATATAAATATAAAAAGAATTTTAAAAATTTATTGTTAAAACAAAGCAAATGTTAAAATTAATAAATTTAGTATATTTTTCTGGGCTCATAGTTTGCTACGAAGCGAGTTCAGCTATAATTTTACCATGAATTAACGTCGCAAGCAGTGAATATGAGCCTATACTTATAAACGGAGTCATATATGGAAAGCAAACCTTGTTTGTAAAAGAACCCAGAAGTGAATCCAGTTATATTCATTCTAATGAATCCGTTAATATAACGATAGAACTTAATGGAGATTATTATATAAACACAATAAACTTACGTTTTTGGGATTATGATCAAAGAGATTATTATTTTACGATTTATGTATCATCAGATAAAATTGTTTGGACAAAAATTATTGACAGATTAGAACAACCATGTCGTTCGTGGCAATACATTACGTTTAGTCCTAAGATTGTAAAGTTCATTCAAATAAGTGGTAAAGTTTATCTTAATGATTGGAGTAACACTCTAGATATAGTAAAGTTTCAAACTTTATTCATTGAAAATATTAAATAATTCAAAACTAAATTTTCTTAATATTCAAAGTAATCTATGTATTAATTAAACCTAATAATTTCACGTATTTGATTAAATGTAAAGATGATTTAAAGAAAAGTTTTATCTTATTAATAAATGATTTAATTAAATGTTAAAATTTCTTATAAATTTTTATAACAATATATATTCATCTAGAGCTCATATCGAATATAATACTTTGTGAATTCATAAGAATAATCAAAATTTTTAGTTTAAAATTTTCTTAAATTAAATATTTCTTTTAGCATTTTAAATATTGAATGTATTATTGATGTACAGTATTGTATAAATGTCGTGTTAGTTGTATAAATCTACTAAAAATTAATCCTTTCTATAGAATTATTATAATGTTAAATTGTATAAATAATAATTACGGTCTACATTGATTTGTAACATTTTCCCGCTTTTAGCAATTCTTGAAATTTTAAATTTAGTATTTAAAACAATTTAATCAATCGGGCAGGATGTTTTTGTGTAGGGTAGGGTCATATCGCGTCAGAGTCAGACATAATCGGTTGGTTTGGGGAAAAATTAGACTAAAAGATTTAATTCGATTTAATATTTATTTGAATCTTTTACTATTTTCTCCCGCCGTATGTGGACTTAAACTCTAGCTAACGGTTGTAATATGTTGTTTACAATTTTATTTTAATAATATAAAATTAAATTGAAAAATAGTTTTAATTTCGACATTCTAAGCAAAGTTATGCTTAATATTTAGTATCTTTAATTTAAAAATTCAATAAAATTGCTTCTTTTACTGCTGTACGGGAACTGATTACGTTTAGTTGTGTTGCATGCCATTTATTATTTCCTTAATATTTGCGAAAATATAGATTTAGTTTAATAATCTGATATTAATCGTCATATACAATTGATTGGGTTTCTCAGATTAGTTAAGTGCAATGACATTGTTGTCAACAGAGAAATATAATAAAACGCCAAACATCTTTGTCGTATAAACAAATTGGATTTAATTCTTTTTGTGTCAGAATAATGCTAAGTAAACAGAAAATGTTAAAAGTATTATTGACAAAAAATGGTGACAAATGTATTGGTGTCATACGTAATAACAAATGTGATTTGATTCCTAAAATATGTCTCATATTAGTAACAAAAAACATATCACGAACAAAATTAATTTAGTGAACGGTGTAATTGTAACAGTAGTTTGTGTGAATAGGTATCGTAGAAAAAATCAGAAAAATGTTGTTAATGCTTATTGCAGTACAATCACGAAAACGACGCTTCAAATCAAATAAAGATTTAAGATCAGATCTGTCTCCCACTCATCTCAACGAACGTGTGAGACACTAAACACGCATCAAAACTAAAAATATCAATACAATAAAAGTGGGCGTAAGTGTTTGACAAGTGTTCCGAACTTTTCTTTTCGTTTATAACTCATGGCAACTATTTTCTAGTCCTTCCGCTCTTATTTTTTCCTATTCAAACGAAAATAATAAACGATCAACTCTTGGCATTTATGTCGATTTGTTTGGTGTAACTCTTAAAACGAAAGCTTAAGAATAATAATAACGAAATACAAATATTTTCTACCTCTGCTTTTCTTTATACATAACGACGATATATTTTATTGTGCAAATATTTTACCCTATCTCTCAATCTATCGACAGAATAAACGCTTGTATTCTTCTGTAATATGGAATAAAGAAAATTCTTTCGTACAAATAGATTTCTGTTTTTTGTAGCCAGAAATTATTACTTAACTTATTTCTTTATTTCTAATGTACGCTTAGACTTGAATATAAAAACGCAAGTAATATGAATGAAGAGTTTTGTTTGAATTTGCCTTTCTATTGACGACAAATCAGTGTTTTGATCACGAATTGCTTTTGATAAGTAATCAGAACGGAAAATATCCTCAAAGCCATATAAATAGCCTTCTGATGGTCCATAATAAATAAAAATATGATGAATTAATTGTGCTTAAAATATCCACGAAATAAATAATAAGTTTAAACTTTAAGTTATTTTGAACAGTTTTATGAAAACATTTGATTAGTATTTGCTCATAGTATCAATTTATAGAGAAAACTCACTGTTTGTACTTTTTATTTCTAAAACCACCTTTTCATTTCTGTATTTGATCCAATAAGGATTTTGGTGAATATCTTATCCTAAAATTTTGCATTTTATGAGAACGAGTGAATTTTAAAATCACAAAATGCTTTGATTAAAGCTTCATTCGTAATGTCGAATATTCCTATGACTACATTCTGTAACATGCGTTCAGAAACATAAAAATACCTAAAATAGTCTGAATTAATTCATTTAGACTTAATAATATGCGCGAATTAATGAGAATGTGCGCTTAAATTACTAATATCCACTTAATTTGTCAATTACTGCAAATGTAGAAATAAATAATCTTACGGTGAATGCGTCGTAATAGCATGCACTTAGCATGCAATAAACATTTAGCGAATCCATTTTAATAATTCAATGAACGCAGCAATAATGCTGCGCCTAAATGAGCACTTATTTGTCGCCGACTTTTATAGCATGAACTATCGGAACCCTTTTATATATTTTCATCGTTGATATTTTTAATAATTTACTAATTTGTGTACACTTTTGGCAATTATTATCAAGTATTGACCACATACTGAACGCTTTTTTGAGAAACAAGATGAGTGGTGAATGCGGTCAATTAATTTCGAAATAATAATATAATATGGATAAATCTTCCCAAAAATCCCTATCGCTTGGGATTTCAGGCTATAAATGCAATCACCAACAGTTTTATTTTACTATTATCTCAATTTTCAGCAAAATTTGTGAAAATAATTTGAACATAAAACTTTATTCTGACAATGAAAGAAATTTGTAGGTTTGTGAGGGGATTACAAATAAATAGTTTAGTTTCTACATATACTCGTACAAAAAAACTCAAGAAAAAATCCATCGCTATAAACACGAAAGACAGGAATAAATAACAGTGAAACGAATTGGCTATTAATCTTAATTTTAATTCGTTAATCTAATGCAAACGCCATGTTATTGTATATTGTGGCCATAAAATCAGTTCTTCCTCTTCTTTATATGAATACCCTTAGCCTAATGTTCGCTAAGTTATTCTTTGTCCTTTAATTTTGGATTGTTTTAGTGAAACTAAGAAAAAAATACAGATTAAAATAAATGAGAGAGCGATCGAACGAAAGAGTGATAGAAACAGAGATACACGCCGTTCAGTATATAACGCTACTGAAAGTATTGATCCAAAAATGAGATGTAATTCTTTGTGTAATTCTTTATATGAGTGTATGTGTTATGGGTGTTAGAGATGAGTGCTGAGTGTGTTTGTGTTTTTATGCTTTGCCTAACTTTATCGCTTACATGTTTTGATTCTTACTGTAATGCTTACTTTTTTCTATTTTTATATATTTTTTGCATTTCTGCAAAACTGTAGCACAGAGTGTGTTAACGAGTAAACATAATAGAATGTAATTTCTTCTTAAATAATTGCGCCAAACGTATGACACATTTGCACATTCAAACCAGTCTTATACGACCACAAAAAACTCAGTTTTGTTTCTGGCCTTCAATTTAATGTACACAAAACACCAATTCTTTTTTGTGTTAAACATTTTCCTCTCGGTTTGGTTCTCGTAATCAAACAAGTATTGACAGCTTTTTTATCTTTAAGTGTCATAACCTTTATTCTTTATGCTTCACGTAATGTTTCTTATTGGTAATAATTCAGCATAAAATATATGTTTCTGTATCTCGCATTATTTGCCTCTGAATTTCCTTTGTTTCCATTTTTCAAATTTATTATATTAAAAATTGAAAACGGTATGTCAAAAGTTTATTGTTTTCCATACGTTTTGAGAGTTTTTGTTTAGATTTCTTTTAAAGAAATATTATGTTTATTCGATTCGTTAATCGATTATAAAATAACAATTACAGATTTTTTTAAAAAGTTGATAAAAACATAATTATCATTATCATAACATCTAATAAAATAGTGATCTATTAGTTCTGTTCTTTGCGATTTAGCTATTTCGGTATAATACAGTTTAATTAAAAAAATATCGAAGTTAAGAACACAAGAATTTCTAGATTATTAAATTTCAAATGAAAACAGAAACAAAAAATATATTTGCACACTCTATAGTTTTTGCATGATTCAAACCGTTGATGCAAATTTTTTAGACGACTTCCATTTTTTCGGATTGAATACAAACTATCCTTATCTATTTTAGCTTTAGTTTTAGTAATTTAATCGAAATAAAAAATAAATTAATTATACTAGCGCACCCAAAATAGCCCGTTTTAATCCCATTCGTATATTTGTTATTTATCCATAAACCCGTTATAACAATTATAGCCCATATTTTTTATTTTAATATTTAAATTATATTGTTGCATATAACTCTTATTTTTTTGCGCTAATAAAAATATTTTATATAATAATAAATATTAGTTATTGTTAGGCCTAAGCAGTAATTACATTGTATTAGAGAGCTTTATTTATATTGTTGCAGACAGAGATACAGAGAGAGATACGGAAAAGTTTTTATTGTATTATAAATTCATATTTTATTTTCTACGTTTTAATTGATTTATTCATAATTATATGAAATACTTGTAAGCAAACTAAAAAAATATTCATAATTGAAAAAATAAATCTCAAATAATGAAATTACATTTTACTTCATTAAATTTATTTTCATAAATTAAGACACCTTTCATAACAATTAATAAAAAAGAAAATATTATAAGCTATAATATATGTCAGGTTTCGTTATAATTTTATTTTCAAAACAATGTAAGAAAAAATTGATTTAAAAAATTTGAAGTGCTTTGAAAATAAACGGAACTTAAGATAAAAGATTTGGTAGTTCTGTATTATCCCTGCAGTATTATTGTAAAAACGTTTTTATTAAAAGGTTTAAGAATATAGTTTAAACAATAGAAAGACACTAATCTCAAAAATTAAAATACATTTAAATAGAAATATAACTAATAAATACATAATATTATCAAATATAGATAAGAATTAATACAAAAACGGTAAAACTAAAGCAATGAAACAAATTCAATTTTTGTAAACAATCGTAAATCATTATTATAAACTCATCCTAAATAAACTTAGCATAACATAACCCAACCCAACCCAACCCAACCCAACCCAACCCAACCCAACCCAACCTAACCTAACCCAAACCGAACCGAACCGAACCGAACCGAACCAAACCCAAACCAAATCAAGTCAAACCTATCATAACATAACAAAATGTAACCTAACCTAACCTAACCTAACCTAATCTACCCTAACCTACCCTAACCTAAAATAACATAATCTAACCAAACCTAACATAACATAATCTAACCTAACCTAACCTAACCATAAACTAAACTAAACTAACCTTAACCTAACAATACCTAACATTACATAACGTAACATAACAAAACCAAACAAACTGAAATTTTACACTTTTCTTAATTAATAGTAACTCTTGATACAAATTAACACATATTTGATTATTTACAAGAACTTACTTAAGCAATTGATTAAAATAACACATTGTATACACTAAGATTATAGTTAAGTGTTAGAAAGCCGTATTACAATTAAAGATATTTAAAAAAAATAACGCGCACATAAACATTAGTTTAACAATAATGAAAAAGTTAATAAAGTAATTATTTTCAACAATTCTGCAGGGATACTACAGAACGGCCTTCAAGTGTTTTAGTGGAAGAATGGCCATCATATAAGAAAATATTGATTTGCAAATATTTGCCGACAGAGAAAGAGT
>JAQGAW010002888.1:0-13871 GCA_034698025.1 Phthiracarus crinitus | reverse complement strand
AAACTTTAAAACCGAAAATTTACTACATTTTGTTTGTTACTTAATAAGGCCGTTACATAATGAGTCCGCTTACTATAATATATAGTATTTTTCTATTTTTTATTACAAAAACAATATATTTATCAAACAAAATTAAAAAAACTAATCATAAATCGTTAAATTACTTATTTAAATTGCGAATGATTTTCTTAAGCGTCTGAAAGTCAGGTCTGTCGCCATACTCTTCAGGCCAACACCTTTGCATGAGTTGTGTCGCTTCTTCTCCATTATGTTGACTCGAACTCTCACTATTGCTTACATCCTTTGAATCGTTTTGACCGATTATGCCCACAAGTTCTGCGAATTTAATTGTAAATTTAATTAAATAAAGTTGAAGTTAGAATTTTTGTATTTTAGAAAAGTAATTATAAATGTATACAAATATGGAGATATAAAAACTGTTAGCGACATATTATTTTGACCGTTATTTAACGCCAGTTTGAGTTAAACTCTCTTAAACACTTTAAGTCAGAATAAGATAAACTTATGACACAAGTTTTTGACATTTTAAGTGAATATTTTCTAACTTAACTAAGCGTACGTAAGCTCAACACATAGGCTTTTATAGAATACAGAATATTCTTTCGTTTGCAGAATATGATACTATCCGTTAGCTTTGGATTTCACTTATAAATCCAATTTTCAGACAAATATTTTTTTTGTAAGATTAAGAAATGAACAAAAATACCTATACATGTACTGTATTTATTCGGTTTTAGTTTATTAGTTGTTCGATTAAAAGGTTATCAAAAAGTTATAAATAGATATAATTCAACAGTAAGATTAACTTTTAACAAATTACATATGTCTTTAAATTATGACCTGAAATACTTTAATATTGTTATATCATTACTTCATTAATATTGTATTAATGTTTACTTTGAATCATAAAATGTTTATTTTTTTAATAATCTAAATTAAAACTTATATTATTTTCAAAGCAAATGTAACTGTTATAAGAAAAAACTCAAAAAGCCTTTTCAAAAAAAATCCTATTTTGTATGTTGTGAAACAGCTTTTAGGCTGATTATAATAACGTCAGTATTTACTTAATTACTTGGGTTAAAATCACTTTTGTTATTTCTAGAAAAAGATTAATTTCTTTGCCTCAGTATTTATCTATAGCTCATTTGCATAATGAAATTTTACGACTACACTGATCGTAAATAGTAATCTAATGATAATTAACACATTTTCAATTTTCTTATCTCCAACGATGATAAATGAGTTTCTAAATTACCCAAACAACTAAAAAACTTGAATAGAGAAAAGTCTACTGTATATAACTTGGTTAATAAAAAACTTAGCGCGTAATTTACTCATCAACTTGTCTGAGAGAAAAAATTAATTACTGTATTTTTTGATAAACTTTTTTCATCATCGATTCCTGATAAGTTTGCTTTTTGCCAATAAAACACAGATAATTATAATAAATATAAAAAGACAAAAACATTATCTATAATAGTAGTGGCACTTCTATTCGGGCGTAAAATTTACGACATCCACGGACATGATTGCAAAACATTTTGCGTCATTCATGCGGTCGTAATAATACGAATATTATTTCGCAATATTCTATCTAAATGTATATTGGATTTAATACTAAAATATCAGCTCTTCTTATTTATTACTAAAGAAATAAGTAGGAAGCATTTTTTCACATAAAATACACATTTTACTGCCCAAGAGAAATAAATCTATCTTTTTCTACAAATAACTAATTAAAATTGAAAAAAAAAATCTATAATAACATTTTTAATCTAATGTAAATAATATTAATTTTTAGCCTTAAATATTTCACTTGTTAAACTTTAAATGTTAAATATAAGAGAAATTATTTGGATTATTATGAATTAATTAGAATCTCTATATGATAGACGTGTCAAATTCATTAAGCAAAAGCGTCAGTTTGAGAGTGTGCTTGACTTATATCTCGTACATTAATTATTTTCCTCTTAAAATAGATTTGATTAAATTATAAAAAATAAACTAAAATGTCAAACACAAAAGGTTAAGAAAGTGTTATTGAAAAAATCAAAATATAAAATAAAAAACTAAAATAGCAACTATTACACAATAACCACGATAAAAGTATCTCTACAAACACGTAAAATTGCTTAAAGCAAGAATTAACTTTGCGAACATTTTTTGAACGATTTTCTTTCATCCTTTTTTGTTATTCTGGTAAAACTTTTAAGTTGAGAACGAAGGCGGAAACTCGACCCAAGAGAATAAAGTTTCCCAACTTCTATACGAGTTTATTATCTTAAATCGCCAGAATTGTATTTCTTAGAGTAATTATTGATAAATTTAGCTCCAAAGTAATGAAACCTAATTTAAAGTTAAAGCAAAATTTTACCTTAATTTGATACTCAATAGATTGGATTAAATGTTTCGGAAAAATTTAAGCAATTATGTTAAACTTCCGTTAATATAAAGGTAGTACAAATCCTTAATGCTATAATAAAACAGTAGTTGATTTAATCTGAATAACTCTGCCAATAATCAGTGCTAAAATTATAGTTTATTTTATTTATATTAAGAGATATTACGGATCACAAAGAGTTTACAAATAAATATTAGACATAAAACTTCCTCGTTTATTATATGACAACTGGTTTTATATAAAAGTAATGCTGAAATATTCGTTATCCAATAAAATGTCCAATAAAATCAGAATCAAATTTATACATGAGTACATTCCCAGTGCCAATAAAACACATTGAGTAACAAATTGTCATATTGTCAAACGCACTTTCTGTTAAAAGTACAAAACTGTATGCATTAAAGAAATACAAAGAAAAGAAAAGTGCACTTTGAAGAGATGAGAGGAAAATGTCTGTTACATGTAATTTAACTTTTAGGAAAATTATTTAAAAAGCGTTTCGTGGATAAATAATCAATATTCCTATACGTATACTGTATTAATTAGTGCGTAAAATAAGTTTATATTTAACTTGATTCAAAGTTTTACTTTAATTTAATTTAGTAATTTTTATTTAATGTATTGATTTTTTCATGTCTTATATACAGAAGTACTTTTCAATCAGAGATACCCTTAGTTTTATTTGATAGGCTAATGAAACTTAATGGCCAGTTAAAAACAAGTTACTTGTTTGTACAACTACTGGTCTAATAGTAATTTATTAGATTTATTTAAAACGAAAACGAATGGAAAATAACTTTGCCATTAAACTAACGATTATTTGTTGTTTGCTTCAAAAGAAAAAAGTTAGAAAGATAAAGGTGTTTTTACAACAGTAAACTTTAGCTCTGAAATCAGTATTCTTACGAATTATTCATTTGCTTTTTCCTTCTCTGACTTCTTCTACATTCGAATGTAATTTAAGCGCAAACACGCATTAGGTTTTAGTTTTTTGATCATAAAACGAATTAGTTTTCAGTTTGTTTATATGCGTTTTTTGGGTAAACATCTTACGACTGGCTTTCATACGAACTAGAATTTGAATCTTTGAAAATAAATTTATAAATTTTAAAAATTTAGAGTCAATTTAGAATTTTTAAAGTGTAATTCTTCATCAAATATAATTATATTTGAAAAATGCATTAATAATTTATATATTTTTTTGTTTTTTGAAATGTCAAAAAACTAACATATAAATTATTGATCGCAATTAAGTTAAAATATGATCGTATTTTTTATCAGCATCACTCTTGGGATAAAAAATACGTAGAGAAACCTTTTTAATAAATATATTAGAGTTCGTATACACTGTATATGAAGTTTTTCGCTTTTGCAGTGTTTTGCTATCAAAAAATTATATGCATTTGTCAAACTGATTGCAATAGTGAACGAATTTTTTTCAGTTAGATTTTTATCGTGAAAAAATGTCCCCAACAGATATATTCCCAACAGATTTGTTTGTGCCCGACTGTACACAGAATTAACCTTTCTTTTTCTTTGCCGACAGAATTTAATGTAAGAAACAAATGGCCAAATGGATAGGATATTATATCTCACGTTATTGCTATTATCGTTTGAGTTAATATAATGAATCAATGATTTCATAGCAAACGCGCTAAGCTTATCGCATACACATTCTCCCTGCCTCTCTCTCTCTCTCTCTCTCTCTCTCTCTCTGCGCACTTTAATAGTGAAACAATATACTACTAAAAGGATAACGAGAAAGTTATCCATAAGTTAGTATACAACTTCGCAATAATAAGTTAGTTATTCAGAAATAACTTTACTCACGCACGCATCTCTATCGTCGACTTAGTAAAACAAATTTAAATTCGTTGAAAGTTTATCTATCAGCACACGTATCGAAAATATAAACAAAAGTTAAATTTTAAATTAAGTTTGACTTTAATTTAAAATTTTTCAATATATGCAAAAAATAAAAACAAATTATTAATTTATATTAGTTTTTTTTGGTAAAAATAGTGTTTTTCTTCATTTTTTCGTTTAACTTATTCATATAAAAAACAGAAATAAAAATGAATATTTCTCTATTAATATTAAAAGCACAGAGATTTTTGAGAAGTAGATAAAGAAGAAGAAAACGTTAGCTGGAAAAATCTTACTCTATATATATTCGTCTCAGAATATTCTTCATATTTTAACATGAATAAGGAATATAATAATAATAATATCTTTCCATTGAAACTGTGATTTTTCTTCTTCGCCGCTCCACTAATACATTTACAGTACACGTGTTACTCTATATTAAAATCTATTAATAGAGAGTCTCTATTGTGCGCGCAGTGATGTAATATTGCGTAATGGAAAATAATTGATGGCGAAATGAAGAAGAGCCGTGTGTATTAAAAATTTCCACTTTACTGGATTTTTAATATACTGCAATGTGTGTGTGACAACAACAGGTCATTTAATATCAAATTGAATGTATAATTATTATAAAACTGCGTGCGCTAAGTGTGCGCTCAATTGAAAGGTTGTTTTTGCAGAAAGTGGGCGATTATGTAGTGGCAATAAATTTTCTATAAATAAGCTTTTAGGTTAAAATTATTTTTGCTGAAAAATTTATTCAAGCATTTAATTTAGAAAAATTGTTTTTTATTTTTTTCCTCAACCATTATTAAACTTATTGGATTTTTCTTGATGTGATGTTTACTGATGCGTTTAATATGACGCATTTTGTATAAATTGATTAAAATTCGCTTTCATAAATTTGTATATTGTTTTTGGATGTAAATATTTTAGGCATTAATAGCCATAAATCAAACATAAGTCTGGTGGGGTACTAGCCTAGTGTTGACTCCCCTAGAAATCTAGAATAACTAACGACCTCTACCCATAATTTTGGATATTTAATAAAAATTATTTATTGACAAAAAAAATCGAATATTTTGAAAAATTTGTAGTCAATAATAAAAAAAACTGTCCATCAAACCAATACGTTTTTGTGGACGCTTTAAATTTTGACCAA
The DNA here is from genome assembly GCA_034698025.1 of Phthiracarus crinitus. Lineage (NCBI taxonomy): Eukaryota > Metazoa > Arthropoda > Arachnida > Sarcoptiformes > Phthiracaridae > Phthiracarus > Phthiracarus crinitus. The sequence goes on along the minus strand of JAQGAW010002888.1, from coordinate 8,418 downwards.
AAATTCCAAAAAATTATCTTTTAAACTCGTTTTTATTAAAGCTTTTGTTTGGAAACATATCAAAAAAAATTATTGATACTAAGGCCATAAAATTGACGTTTAAATCCCATGTGTTTAACCCCCTAATAATTGATATTTTCGGGATCTGATCCCTGATAGAGCTTTCAAATTTATGTAACTATGGATATCTATACAAAATCAAATTGTTTCTTACACTTTTTCCATATGGAATTAAAGTTAATTAATTTGTATTTTTGCAAATAACAATAATAATAATAAATGGTTGATCATTCTGTAGGCATGCATTTTTATTAATAACTAATATAAACTAATGATATATTTGATTAAATTCAAATGATTACATTAAATAATACTTCTTTCATTTAATTATCAAAAATAATTACAATGCCTTTGTATGTCTGATCTTTGAATAACTCTGTTAAAATAAATTGCATAGTAACTTATTATATGTTATGCATTTGACTGTATGTTATGGAAAATTTTAATTAAAATACTAAATCAATAATCATTTAAATAAATGGGTTTCCTTTCAAATACATATGTCAGATATTCATTTTTGTTGCGACAAATAAATGTGTTTTTGTGGCGTATTATTTCAAATAAAAATTAGAATAATAGATATACTGTAACAATTATTAAACAAGAACGACACATTCACAGAGAGCTGACTTTCTTATAAATTATTGCATGCTTTTGGCACAATTGAACAAGTTTTAAAGACAATATTGTTCAAGTTAACAAATCCCTTTATTAATATAAAGAACAGGTATAATCCCTTTATTAATATAGAGAAAGCGCACGTACAGACAGACGGACGGACAGACAGACATGGTCAAATCCATAAGCTGGACTTCTTTTCAAGAAAGTCAGCTAAAAAAGCCTATAATCATAGCCAAGAATTTTATAATGAATTTCTTGAAAATATTACGCCTTTTATATAACGCTAAATAAACTTTTGTTAATTGCGAGAAACTTTTATCATTAACACTTAGCAAAAAATGTCTTCGAATTAATTATAGCGCGAGCACAACACATCACATTCTTGAATGGAAATTAATTATAAATTCCAGAAAAATTTATGATCACAGATAATGTTAAATATCATAAGTTAACTTTACTAATAAATAACATAAAGCGATAGTACGTTTCGAAAATGATTATGTAAATAACTCTATGACATAACCGTATAATAAATTACGTTTTTCAGGAATTTTTATAGAAGAGATAACAAATTTTTGTTTATTTTTATTTCATAGGTGTGTATAAGCAAAAATTTTATAGATTTACGCAAAAATATGTTAACCTTTCGCAAAACATTTGTGATAAATAGTGTTTGATTTTTATATACAGATTAGATTTTTCATTAAAAAAATAAAGTTTATGATTCAGTAAGTGTAAGCAACTTCTTCGCAAAGTATATTCTACTTATGAGTTAATGCTTTTAGATAAACGTTTTTATATACTCTGATCGCATTATTATTTTATAACAGTCATAAAAACACTTTCCGAGTTATTTTCGGATTATAATAAGGATGTTTCATTTTTTATGTGCGTTTTAGTATATGGGTGTTCATTACATAAATAATATATAGCTATAATTACGGCGATAGAATATTTTTTATCTAGCAAACACAAACAAACATATCTGCGCATGCGTCGAATACATTCAATTACACTGAACGCGTTTGTCCATTAATTGATTTAACCCTTAACTAACTGGACATCAGAAAACAAAACATCTATGTTCCATTATTGGCTACAGTGTGTTGCATAATAAGTTATTTCGGTCAGCGTATATCAGATTATATTGATTTATAAACTCGTTCGTGTGTGCGTAAATAAAAAAGGATTGCCACTTTGATTTTATCGAAATGATCAATTCGATTCGAACTGATAGACAAAAGAGGCTGTGATATAAAATCAATGGCCATCAGTGGAAAATCGATGACAACAAAGGGTATCTGACTGGAGTAATATCATGCAACATCCTTTTTATGTTACCCACACACACATACGTTTACATATACTATGCAATATAACGCTATTGTTGTTAGAATGTCACGAACAATATATAGTGAGTGACTTTTGTCCAATTTTTTATGCGAAAAGTTAGCCAACAAGAAAAAAGTTATTATATGTACGATATCGATATATATTAAAAAATGGCTTTTATCATAACTTTTAACGCCTAAATAAATATCATAAATTTCGATCTGCAATCGCGCTCTTGTCAGTGAAACCATATTTATATGAGTTATTGTATCTTTTTTCCAAACACATATAATTTTAAATATCATTTATTTTTGAAAGAATATCTAATGCAAAAAACATATTGAATTTGTTTAGTGATGACCGCATGCCGATAATAGCATATTGGCTTAGAATGGGTTAGTCTGTCAGCATTTATGATAACTGATTAAATACCGTAAATCGATTACGGTTTCCACTAATGAATCAAATATCGAATTATTAAAATTATTTTATCAGCATTTATATAGTTATATCTAATATAATTTATAAGTTATTATTTCTCACAATGATTAATAAAATTACAATGAATTTGTATAATTAACGAGCACTTTCGATACGACATATATTTAAATATTTTCCACGTAATCAAAAATGCAATTTTCTATTTCATAAATATTAATGTGATTCGGATGAATCTGTGTTTGAAACCATAACTAGTTTCCATAGAAGTTAACAAAAAATATAAATTAAATTACTAGCATATGCCATATAACTTGGAAAGAAGAAAAAGATTTGTATTTCTCGTATGTTTCGTGCAAATCATTAGTAACAATGTTTAATGTTATTAAGAATGTCAAGATTTAAAAGCGCAAACGCATTTATTATAGTCGATACGATCAAACATTCAGTACATAGTAATAACGATAGAATAATAAAATTATTTCGGAAATACATTTCTGATAAGAGAAAGGTTTAGCATTGAATATGTTTTTAATGTTGCTTTTAATGCGTGTATGTCTGTATTAAAATTGCATTAAATAAACATTTACCTAATTTACTAAAACACATTTAATACTTAAATTTATTGCAAAATTATGTTTATTAACTGCTAAGCTATCGGTTTGTTATGCACAATGCGTTCACATTCATTTAAAAGTGCATAAAGATTTTTTTTAATAATCGATTGAAATCTAAACGAACGAAAATGTAAAATATTCGGATTATTTATGATGTTTTTTAGAGCGATATTAGTAACATAAATATTTACTTATTTATTTATAATCTCAGCGAGTTTTTTAATACTCTTACATAAAAATTTATTACATACCAAATATATATACCACAAAAAATAAAACGCGCTTAAAAAGTTTTAATGCAATCCAATAATAGCCAATAAAATGTCAAACTCTATTTTTTTCTTGAAAATATCGGTCTTCTATACTGCACTGCGTTAAGCCTAAGTGTATGGAAATCATTGTGTAAAATACCCTTTATATTGCAAGCAATAAAAAATTTATTGAGTGAACATTTGTGTGTAGCAAACAAAAATTTATTCTCAATTTTAACCCAGTTTTATCACAAAGTTTCAAAAGCAAACTATAAACCAGATACAGATCCCATATTCCAGGCACAACAGTGTCTGCACAGTACTCTTTGATATTAACATAATAATAAGAATAAAACAGAATTTCCAGTAACCGATTAGTAAAGTGTGACGCTTTAAAAATTGGATCATGCCTTATATAAACTCGTAAATTGAGACATATATCGTATCACTTTATTCATTTGTTTATTAACATTATTTTTTTTTCTTATTTACAATTTTTTGCTATTCAACTTGAAAGCCAAGCGTGTTTCAGCTAACCATAGAAACAGTGCTTCCAATTGAATTTGCTTTATTAAAATTAAATGACATTTTATTCCAATAGGTTATTGGGTACTCGTTGTTTGGCAATATCAGTGTTTTCATTTAAAAAGTTTTTTTTCATATTTGTTAAAAATGCCAACACCTATGTTACCAGAGTAATGATTTTTGTGGGAAGAGAAGAGGTAAACATAATGTCAAATTTATTACTTCCGTACGCAAGGAAAATATTAAGCGTGTTTTTATGTATTGAAAATTTATTTATTTATAAATAATTTTCTCGGAGAGACTACTACTGCTTCGACTATTCAAATTAAATTTACAGCATTTATTAAAGGTTTCAGTTTCCGATTTTATTCAACTCACAGCGTCTCGAAAACCCATTTCTGGTATTTCGCTTTTCAAGATCGTGGCATTTTTTAAATTAGAAAAAGAGAAAGAAAAAATAACTTTCCAATCGAGAGAGAAAAAGTTTAAAGTTGAAAGCGAACTGAAAGTTTTTTTCTATTCTATTGATTTTCGCATTGTATTTGACTATCAAACCTATTTTTTGGCTACATTTTTCAGAAGCGAAAAATACATTATAGTTAAATTTAACCAAAAAACGAAAGTTTTCTATTTTTCTTATTTTATTTTTCTCAATGCGCGCGTACTATAATCATATGCTTCATTATATATATAAAAGTATAATACGGATCATAAATTTTTCTCTTGTAATAATAGTTCGCATTATCGTTAGATATGCGTAAAAATTCAAAATAGCAAAAAAACTCTTGAAAGATATTTTCATTTTTTTCTTACTTCAAAAAATAGGTTACATTTTCGATATAGGTTTTATAACGAATTTTACTTTTTTTTGTTCATTTATAATAAATGGGTTGAGATTTTTAAAACCTTTAACATTATATAGATAGATAAATCAAAGACGAATATTATTATTTATAATATTTATATCCACTTTGGTGAGCGAAAACGATGAAGAAGGGTGAGATAAAATACCAATCTATATAGATTTTTCGATTATGATTAAGTGTTTGAAGGCATAAATAGTGTCTTGAAATTTACTATCAAATATATAAAACTATATAAGAAAAACCAAAATAACTTTTCGTATACGAATGATGTGGGTATTTATATATACTGTACAGTATATTCGAAAAAATTGGATTTCAAAAACATTACTGTAGCAACTTATTTATTTTCGTTTTCCGAATAATGAATTTATTTCCTATCAATCATACTTTTAAATTATTTACACACACATCTCTATCTACACATATGTTTGCTTCGCGAAATGGTTTGCAGATATTTTTAGCTAAATTCCCTCTATATTTCTTAAAACACTTTGTATTTCAAAGTTGTTAGCAAACTTTATCTGTTCTGTTTGGAATATTTTCAATGTTTTTCGTTTTTCCCAATAAACTAGATTTTCGCTCATCGCGTCAATTTACTTTCGCCATATGTTACATAAGAATAAACCCTTGTTTGCCTTACGGAACCGTTTTCTCTTGGATGAAAACTTTTATTTTTATCTGCTTTCATCGCAGACGGCTTTTCATCTTTCGTTTGGATTCGACAACAGTGCACAGTGCTTATTGATTTGATTTGTCTTACTATTGTCGAATAAAAATTAAGTAACTCTCGAATGATTTTTATGCTTTTTATTTCTCTGTGTGTGATTTTATTTATTAATGATTATTATTAGAGGCAATGGCTGACTGAACTTCCTTCCAATGAAACTGTTTTTTTATTTTACCTCCAAACAAAAAAATCATTGAACAAATCAAAAGATCGCTCTAGTCTTTCGTCTATTATCGATATGTTTTAAAAGCAAACTATAACTTTCTTCTCTTACTTTTTGTTTGATTAAGTTTAAATTCTTGTAAAGTTTTCGATTCACAGTATGTTACGAACATTCATGCAGTTCTTTATTTTATCAAATAATTACTTTTGGATTAAATTCAATACAAAAATAATTCTTCATTAGAAAATTATTTTTAGAAATAATATAACTCCGAAATTTTAATACATTATCAAAGAAATCGCTCAAAATTGTTCACAAACTTGCGTTGCTCTGCACAAACATCTTATATGTAAATACAAAATTCTATTATTTGCAATATAAAGAAATTTTTTGCTTCTTTCTCTTTATTTAATATTTGCGAAAGCAATATTGAATCTCATTTCTTCTGTCTATAAAACTAAATAAAGTTTTCAAATATATAAACTGGGAGTTCTATTTTATTTTATTTTTTTCAAATGGGATAAAGTTATTTATTTACATTACAAACAATATATATACTGCTACTAATAAAGCTGCTAAACCTCTTTCGATTCAATAATTTTAATTTATTTGACTAAAAACTTGCACAATATGTAAATAAATTTCAATATGAAGGCAAATATAAACCATTCAAACTAAAACGATATGTGAAATACTCTATACGTTTAAACTTTTTAATTTAATTAAAACTGATTATGACCACAGGACAAATTATTTTTTATTAATAAAGATAGAATGGTAAATATTGTTACACTAAAATAAAGTACTATTTATAGTCAAAATTTAAATTTAAATTTTGTTTAAAAATTAATATACACTATGCAACAGCACTTTTACTTTCATTTCATTTATTTAATTAACTTTGTAAATAGAGTTTTAAGATTATTAAGATTAGCTCAGAACTAATTACTTAAATACCTTAATGAAAAAATGCTATTAAATTAGGAGAGAGGAGAGAGAATGAGAATAAAGTCTATTATCAAAATCAGGTACAAAACGTAATAAGTAAAGCTTCCGACGGTGCGGTTACAGTTTATAAATATTAGGCTTTTGCTGTCTTTGGCGATTAATAATTTCATGAAAAAACCGCGATTAATCCGTCAAACCGCCAAACAACTTTTTCTAATATATTTCTCCATTCAATTGTTAACAAATTAGCTAAAAAATTATAGTGATTAAAAAGTTAAATAAATTACTAATTTTATTAATAAAAATTAATAAAAACATATTCATATTACTGGTTTTTGCTTAAATAATCATATTATTTAAAATATAAATTAATTTACCAAAATGAACGACAATTTAATCGAACGAAGTGGTTAAAACATTCTTTTAATGGATTATATAATTTCTTAGCGGTTAAGCGGTTTGGCGATTTAAACCGCGGTTTCTTGTGGTTTTCATTTTAAATATTATGGCGGTTTGCGGTTTCTAAACTATTTTTGGCTGTTTGATGCGGTTTGACATATTTGGAACCGTCGAAAGCTTTAGTAATAAGCTTACAGTGAAATCATTGCGTTATTATCATACACACGCACACAAATTTCTAACTTTAATACTAAAGTAATTAATTTTTTTCCACTAATCTGATTTGATGAGCATAAGAAAGAAAATAATAACAGATTAAAATATTTTCATTAAGATTATTTTTCGCACTGAAAAAAAGTTTACTAATCCAAAATGTTTTAATTTATGCGAATTTGGCGGTTATTATATTTATAAATTATTTTTTTATTAAATATTAAATTCGTCGGTTGTGTTAAAGCTCTTCGTTCAATCAAAATAGAAAGAAAAACTATATTGAAAACGATTTAATAAAATTTCTGAGTGTATGTAAGTCTGATTCTAAGTTGGATGTAAATCTGAAAACCCTTTTTATTGTTATATTTTTCTTTGTTAAAAAACCAATATACTAAAAGAAATAATCATTATGTCATATAATACTGGAACACCCATTTGACAATAGTAAAAGTTAAACCACTTATTCAGTGCATTACAATTAAATAATATTTGATACACTATTGATAATATTATATTAAGTCAAATAAGAGCTCTATAATTAAGTTATACAATCAAACGCATCACAGGCTTTGTTTGATTGATATAATAAAGAATAATAAAGAATAATAAAGAATAATAAAGATTAATTAATTATTTAGAAAATATATCTCAATAGAGAGTTCTATTAAACTCTAATAATAGGTCTTATCATATATAACACACGAAAGCTTTTCCAGTGTATGCATAATTCATTTTTGAGTATTTGTTCGCATACATGATGCAACTAAAACTTTTGCAGACAATAATAGACTATTCAAAGTTCTAACAAAAAGCTATAAATTTCTCGGCAGTCTCTTAGTCTACCAATGATCGCTCTTTTCTGTTTAAGATATGGTTTTCGAAACAAACCCGAAAAAAGAACACAATTGTATTTCTTCTCACAAAGGTTTTTATAGTGTATTATGCTTTTTCTCAATCTGTATACGAAATCACTTTGATTTATATAAATAGATTATTGTTATAATAAATTATTTAAAAGTGTATTAAAGCATTTCTTTTTATTTTGTACGTATCGTGGCTTAGAATTCCTTGGCTAATGTTTTATTGATTCGAAGCAAAATAAGAATACATTTTGCCATTAGAGAGACGAAAGTTCATTATTCATAATATTAAATAACTCTAACGATTTTGTTGTTTTTAGCAAGTCTTAAATAATATATATGCGCTAAACATGCAAAGTAGTTTTTGGCCTTATATTTCTTTGGATTAGCGCTTTATT
>JAQGAW010002887.1:0-13871 GCA_034698025.1 Phthiracarus crinitus | reverse complement strand
ACAAAATATGTAAACCAACTTTTGTTTGTCTGTAGTTATTATATTCTATAAGATTCTAATTTCAAATATGTAATAATACTCAGTACTGAGGAATGTATGGGACAAAATATGTAAACCAACTTTTGTTTGTCTGTAGTTATTATATTCTATAAGATTCTAATTTCAAATATGTAATAATTCACAGTACTGTGGGAAAACTTCAAATACTTATTATAAACAAATTTTTATTGAATTATACAATAATATTTTTACAATATGACTTATGTAATAAAAACATAGCATTTTGTTTTGCTTTGTTTTGCGTGATTCCTTTCCCTATAACATTAATACAAAATTCAGGAACTCTGACATTATAAGCGTAATCTTCATTTGAATCTACAAAGTTATACATAACAAGAGTTTTGTATTTTAACTGAATTAGACGCAACATTGCTAAACAATCTGTTCTTTTTCTCCTTGATTTAGGATCATATTTTTTTAGTTCATCAGAAAGCTCTTGAGGTGTTACTTCCAAATTTCTTTCACCATTTCTAGTTTTTATTCTTTTTCCTTCGCAAGAATAACGCTCAATATTAAGTGGGTCCTAAAATATTTAAATCCAGTAATGGAAAATGAGACTATAGTATTAAGAGTAAATTCATTTAGAGTAATTATAACACAAAAAAACATAAAAGTAGTGAAATCTATGCCAGAACTGGCTTCTAATTATCGAAATCAATTTCACTCGACTTGTATTCATTTGCTCTTTTTCGGGATTTTTTTTTGCGTTCATGTTTCGATTTTAATTCTGGCATCTCAATCATGTATGTCTCCTTTGAATTGTGAGCTATTCCTTCAGAAGTGTAATGCTCAACCATAACAAACTTGACTAAATCGCGAAAATGAGAAGATTTCAAATTCATTGCTAAAAACTGCAAAATAAAATAATTTCCAATACAAGTTTTATTGTATCGCCAGTACTGGCACATGGTTTTAACTGTAAATTTGTTGCTAACGCATGTCAGACCACGCAAATATATACGACATGTGTTCGGAGCAATTTGTTTAAGTTTCCAAAAACGAAAAGATCCAAAAAATATTAATATAGTGTGATAAAACATGAATATATATGTAATTATTGAAAGCATTCGAAACCAGAACCATAAAAACAAGAATATCTTTTCATTGATTACATTGATTGGCATCAAACATATCGAATTATAATTAATCCTTTCTCCAGATGGCCCATACATTTCAAAATTGCATATTGTTTGTCTTGGAAACACAATAATAAGTGGATCAGAACCATTGTCACTACGAATATAATTGAGCCAATCTGTACCCAAATTTTGGAATTTCCCGCCAAGAATTAATTCGACAATCCAGTACTGGAACTCCAAATTAACGATATATGATGCCTCGCAAAGCGCAAAAACTTTAAAGTATTCGAACCCGCACAACATAATATCATGTAAATCTTGTAATAACCAAGTTTGGTCAAATTTATTGAAATAAGCTATATGTTTCTCTTTTAAAACATTAATGATGTTGGATATGCGTCTGTCTTCTTTCGATTTCCAAATAAGTTTAGGAACATAAAACAAAATCGCCTGAATAATAAGCCCAAAGTAAGTCCACTGATAATACTTGTGATATACTTTCTTTCCATATGAACGGTTAGCGCTTTGTTTGAAAGAATCGCCAGTACTGGCACGAACGGTATAAGTGGAGTTAATCCAACAAAATTGTTCCATCAACTCCTTTGTCATAAAACTTGTGTCTTTAAATAGACAATGTATAGGCTCTCCGAATTGTTTTGATGTCACCAAAATCGCACATATAATTAATATTGTAAAAGTAACTTCTGAATGAAGTTTAAATATAAAGTTTATTGTACGTGCTTTGTCGAATCTAAGCTGAAATAATTCAGTAAATACTGTTTTAATTGCTCGAACTTTCTCCCCATAAACAGTTGCGGTTCCGAATTTAATCATTTTGTTAAATATAGTTTTAAACTACACAGAGTAAAAGCTTTTCAATAATAACTTTTATTCATAGTTTGCTCATTCGATGAGAAGTATTGTAATACAATTTTTGTTGTAATAATACACAGTACTGTGAATGGAATATAATTAAATATGTAAACTAACTCCTGTTTGTCAGTATAAAAAAATATTACACAGTACTGTGAATGCCTAGGTTTTATGTTTTGTCTCATTTGGTAATAAGGCATTAATTCATCGCATTAACAGATACAAATAAACGCACGATTTCTCTAAACCCAACTTTAAACAAATACGTGCCGCATATTTAATATCGTACGGAACGAAAGATTCGTCTTCTCCTTTAAGTGATAAATAAGTCATTAATTTGTCGGGTTGTATATACGCATACAATGCTAGCAAACAGTTATGTATGACTGGACAACAATTGCCAACTTTATAAGCGCAATGTTCGAGATATCGGATCGTCTCTAATCCTTGTTTCGCATCCCATTTGTCTGAATATTTCTGCACTAAAGCAGGTATTAATTTAGTTGCATCTAATTTCGAGGCAAACTGTATCAAAACAGATATTAATTCATTTGGTATTTCTTGTATGATAATCGGTGAGAATCGATAAAACAAGTCTGGATACGCTTTATCTTTGAGCACATTTAAAGCCTCTCTATAGTTCTTATGTTGTATGTAATACTCGATTACACGTTCGTAATCGCCGATCAAAACAGCAAAATATATTAGATTTGATTCAATGCCGTGACTCGCGATTAAATCGTACACTACTTTATGATTTTCGATCAAACAATTTTTTAGTTTAAATTGAGTTATTATACTTTTAAATTCAGCTTCAATTAGTTGATACGCTTATCAAATCCGTATTTGTTTTTTTCTCGTTTTTCAATAAACTCATTTGATTTAACAGAATTTCTAAGAGCCATAACAAATATATTTTCCATATATTTCTGTCTTCATTCACTATTTTATATCGATATACTAATTAGGAAAACAACCAAACAGTTTCTTTTACATTGTCTTTCGCGACACCAATTATTTTTCCGTATGTTTCCGAAAATATATCTTCAAAAATCAGTTCTTCATTGAGAACACAATTGACTTTCAAGCGATTTCGAAACAGAACTAACACATGAAATTGCGTTAAAATCATTGAAATAGGCTTATCAGCAATAATACCGGTATTAGTGCTGTGTTTGGAATGTCTTGAAACTCGCCGTTATATGTATTAAATATGTACTGCAAAAACTGTGCGTCTATTTTGTTTGTGGTTCGCATTTTTAATTTAATGATTCGGTGTCGCAATCACTGTCAGTCATATTTATTAAGTTTTTTGCCATTACTGGCAGCACAAAACTCCGATAACTACCATAACATCACTGTGTTGTCATCCGAAGCACTCACTAATTTTTTGACATCCGAAGATTGAATTTATGGGTAATCTGTCAGACTAACTGACATGGGAGTGGCGGTCACACACAGACATACAGACATATATACAGACATACATATAGACATACAGACAAACACATTACATAAAATTTTATTTAATAAATTCATTTATTTATAAAATTACTTTAGAACGTTCAGATGCGTCAACAGAACCCGATAGTTGTGTTTCACACGAAGCCATTACTGGCGGATCAATTTCCATATTTTGGTCCATATTTTGCCACTTATTCTCTGTTCACTTAAAATAAATAAAACTATTAATAATTTAGTATTTAATATTTAAAAAACATTACCGCTCCAGTACTGGAAAACACATAAAACGTATAAAAATTATTGAAAAATATAAATAATAGTTAAATAATTAGTTGTAAAAAACGCATAAACAAGTAAAACGCAATTTCAAACGGAAAACGGAAATTTATAATTCGAAATTTGCTTCACATTATAAAACGTAATTTTTGTCAGTATATAATGCTAAAGCATTATATAATCCCATCTTTTTTAACAGTGGAGTTATGATATCTCTATTTGAGTGAAAATTATTTCATTTATATAATATTGATTTGGATTTGTAATAATAGTTTGACAGTTCAATCAAATACTAGATAATTAATTGAATGGCAGAAGAAGGCAATAACGATGTGTGGAGAACGCCATTACTTCGACAAAATGTTAGGACAAAAATGTACGTTAATTCCAGTTTATTATTCATTGATTTATTCTATTATAAACGGTTTTTAATGAATAGAAATATATTTATGTGTTTTGTATTTAACAGCGAAGAAGCGATTCGTATGTCAGGCAATCCGACATCGAAAACAGTGGCCGAAATGGAAAACCATATCTATTTGAAAGCGCAAACTAAAGTAAACTAATTTATTGTTTATACCATAATTATATATTTTATTTTATATATAATTAAGTGTTTTATTTTGATTTTAAAGGAGGAATATTTAAGTTTTGTGGCCAGACTTATACTGCACGTGAAAGAAATGAGTGAGTATTTCATTAAAATATATGACGATTAGCGTTATTTGAATTGATTAACCCTTAAACCCATGAATACCGGTATGCGATGATGTGTTCACGTGGATCAGTGTCTCATACGATCGATAAATGGATGTGCAATCACTGACTGCTGTGCACTTGCGTTCACGCAAATTGCGATAAACAGTTAATACCTTAGCTATCCATAGCAGTGATCAATGCTATGCTTTTATCCTTCACTAGAAAAAAATCAATAGTTATCCCTAAACTCTTTAAAAACATTCATTCATTTAAAATTTTTGAATTTTTCTGCTCACAGTTTTGTTACGAAAATAATAAATTTGTTTACTTTAAATGATTGATAGATTCTAAAAAGCAGAGCGGAATACAACAAATTGTTGGACAACCATCTGGTATTATCTCTGGAGCTGGAACTGTGTCATCGCAGGTAAATTAATCAAATTCAGTTTCGTTATAAAAAAAATAAGATTTTAATTCATACTTTTCGAGTTAGTTTTAAACAGTCTTAAAAATTTTGTTGAATTTTTATTCATTAATATTTCAATGGTAGTCATCAGATCCAATGAGTGCGCTTCAAAATATGGCAGCACCGCAACCAATCAATGATATATCCCAAACAAATACAATGCATATGAGTATTGGAGGTGTGAGCGATGGGGGAATGGTTTCTGGCTCTTCGCAGTCAATGCCTTCTAATGTGTCTTCAAATATGAACTCTAATATAAATATGTCTCAAAATATGATACCGAATATGGTTAATCAAAACCAAATGTCTCATATTTCCAATATTAATCAAAATGTTTCACAAATGACTCAACAACAACAACAACAACAACAACAACAACAACAACAACAACAACAACAACAAACAGTGAACGCAGTGACCACACAGCCAACAATTAATACTAATATACAGCAACAGCAGCAACAAATAGCGCAACCATTATTAGCAGCGCAACAAACACGCATACAACCAGCGAACACTGTAGTGAACGCGTACAATGAGCGGATACTTGGGTTAAACCCCAGGGCCTCTCATTAGAGGGTGAGAGTCCGGCCCTAATTTTGACAAATTATGAACAATACATTTCAATCTGTGTGAGGATATCCGAGTTTAAAACCAACAATTTGGGTCAATATTAATGGTTATCCTTTGGAAGGACTTGTAGACTCCGGAGCGGATTATTGTTTGATTTCGAACACATTAGCGAAAGAATTGGGACTTACGTTAACAGACTATGGTTTACAGATATCGGGTGTGAATACTTCTAATACAGCGAAAGGCATATGTTTTGGTTTAATGTCAATTGAAGGTCAATTAAAATCGATATTATTTAACGTTTTGGATTCGAATTATTTAAACCCAATTTTGATATTATTATTCCACACAATAATGTACAGTCTAAACCATTAACTATTCAGAATAATGTCTATTCAGAATAATGTAGAAAACACACAACAATTAAGATTACAAACTATTATAACGAAAAATGTTTTACAGAGTTGTGAAAGATATTTAAAAATTACTGAACTAATTCCTGAAACAAAATTGAAAACAAAAACATTTAATAACGAAAACACAGAACAGATATATATAACTTATTTTACAGATGATAACGATAGGTATACATTTGTACAATTGTTCTCATTTGAAGACCTGACGCATACTCAAGAAGAAGCTATACTTGATTTAATGTGGGAAAAAAAGACAGGCTTTTGCTAAACATGATTTCGATTTTGGACATTATACTGGATCTAAGATTAAGATAATAGCGGATACTATTCCCATCAAAACGCTTCAATTATACGAATACAATCGGAAAGATCGAGAAATTATAAATAATCGGATTCAAAGCATGTTAGACGCAGGATTGATCGAAGAGACTGAAGCAATAATGGCATCACCATTGGTTCTCGTAAAGAACGAAAATAAAGAAGCTAGACCTGTAATCGACTTGAGATATGTTAACACATACATAAGCCTAATCATCCACCGATGAACATGAAAGAAGCATTGGCTTGTATGAACGTTTCCGTATATATTAGCGTTTTTGATTGTGTTAAAAGTTTCTATATGTGTGAACTCGACGAAGATTCTCGATGGATCACTACGTTTAGGACTCAGGACGGAGTTTATAGATTTAAAGTTTTAGCAATGGGGATCAAGAATGCGCCTTTGGATATGCAGAGAATCATTGATAGTATCTTCTCTAAGATTCGATTAAAGTCATTTATCGGTTATATTGACGATTTAGATGTATACACTAAAACAAATTTTGAGGATCATCTCAAACACTTAAGAGAATTTTTGGACATTGTTATTGCGAACAATTTAAAGCTTCACCCAAAGAAATCGAAGTTAGCGCGGGAAAAAAATAAATTTTTAGGATATATCGTATCACAAAATGGTTTGGAAATAGATCCACAACGGATTAATACCATAAAGAATATTCAAAAACCAATCAACAAAAACAGTTTCAAAGTGTTTTGGGTGTATTTAATTTCCTAAGAGAATTCATTCCTATCAAAGAGTTATTGGTTCCAATGTATAAACTATTAAGAAAAGATACCAAATATGTTTGGACAGCAGAGATGACAAAAAATTTCGATAGAATAAAAGAACACATAGAAAAGGCTCCAATATTGTAACATAACAATGAAAATTTGAAAAAATATATTCAAACAGATGCTTCAATTTACGCAACTGGAGGAATATTAGCGCAATTACATAATGATGGCAAAGTTGGAGTATTAAAATTTTTCTATAAGCAACTGAAAGCAAACGAATTGAGCTGGAGTTCAATAGAAAGGGAATTATGTGCTGTTTCTATCCATCGTAAAGAATTAATTGCATCTCATTTTACCATATATACTGATCATAAGCCACTTTTAGTGCTGAAAAAGTTGAAGCAATTGAATAATATGAGACTCACAAGATGGGCAGCAATTCTTAGTGAATTTGCTTTTACGATTAAGCATATCAGTGGTTCACAAAATAAAATCGCAGATGCATTGTCACGCTTGCAGTTCTCAATTGATTTTATGGACAAATATGAAAATGAAGAAATCAGTGCAGAACAGTTAATACACGCATTGGACAGATATGAGTATGAAGAAAGTGTTTTTGCTCACAATATTGAAACTTATAATAAAGATATTGAAACAATACTACGAGTGTTAGCCATTACTGATATCGATGAACAACCGTTAGTAAGCATTGAGGATTTACGAAACGCGCAACAAAACGATGATTATTGCCGGAACATTATTTCGCAAATAATTACCGACAATAATCAAATAAAAGCACGATTTAGCTATCATAACGACATCTTATATAAGAAGCAAAAAATTCGTCGTATGAACAATTTTACATATCGTATTGTAGTTCCACTTTGTTTACTGAACGAAATATTACATCACTATCATGACAACAATGGTCATTTAGGATTTCATAAAACGGAGAACAGTATTCGAACAAAATGGTGGTTTTATGGTTTACGAGAAAAAGTCAGAGCCTATGTGAAGGCGTGTCATACTTGCGTTACAACAAAAGGCATTCGCGGACAAAAACCATATGGTGTCGCACAACCAATGGAATTGGTTTATGAACCCTATATTACTATTAACATGGACACGTTTGGACCAATTAAAAAATCAAATAAAGGCAATTGTCATGTCATCGTAGCAGTGGATCGCATGACTCGATATCTGGAAGCAGCAGCCATACCAGATCTTAGAGCGACAACATTTATAAAGTTTGTGAATGAATATATTATAGAAAGACATTCTACACCGAAAAGTATTATCACAGATCGGTTCAGCTCATTCATGGGAAGAAAATTTCGGAATTTTTGTACTCGGATGGGCATAGAACTAAAACATACCGCGTCTTATCACGCAAGAAGCAATGGTCTTTCGGAAATAAATAACTATAAGATGATAAGCATTCTTAGAACTTTCACTGACGAAAAAGATCCAAATTGGGACACTTATGTCAACAAAAGTGTAATGATAATCAATCGTAACGTTAACTCAACCACTGGTTTCTCTCCATATTTTTTATTGTTTGGTTACAATCCTATGACCCCATTTGAAAGAAAAATTGGTGCAATTCACTTACGAGATCCGGAATTGGAAAGTGATTTAGAAATGTCTATATGTAAAGCACGCGAAACTGCAATAAAACGAATAGAAGAAGCAGAGTTAAAATGGGCTGAAAAATGTAATGAAAATTTACGAAAACCTAATTTCAAACAATACGATTTGGTTTGGATAGTTGATAAAACTTTAGTATTGAATACTCCACGTAAACTGAGGGCGAAATACTCTGGTCCTTACCTAATAACTAAAATAATTACTGAAAGTACATATCATATAATTAACATAAAAAGAGGAAAGCCTAAAGTTAAATGTGTAAACGCGAGATTAATGATTCCTTATTGTGGACGATATCCTCGAAACTATCATTATTTTGTAGATCGTGTAAAGAATGGTGAGTTCGACACTCAACAGATAGCACCTGAAAGTGTCTGGGATATCCATGACGTAGAAAGATGGATACAAATGCAGAACGAATCGCAAACACAACTCACACAGCAGTACAGATCTGATGATTTAGTATCACAGTATTTACCTGGAACTCAAGTCAATGATAACAATACAGAGATTGACAGCAACACTCAAGTGTCACAAAATCAGCAACAATTAAGTGGTGATTCTAGTGTATCACAAATTGCGTTTAACAGTAGAGACATTAGTCTCACTCAAGCAGTGTCACCTTATAATGATAACAGTATTTCGGAAGAATTAAGACGACTCTATAATGAGAGCTCAGATCGAACTGAGATTATTAGTGATCAGTACACTAATAATAGTGTGAATAATAATCAAAGTAATAGTAATGTGCAAAATTTCGATCAAAATAGTAGTGAGCATAACATTAGTGATCAACACATACCAATTATACAGGAATTGGAAGAAAGAGAGCCCAACCCTTCAATTCAAGGACAGCATAACAGTGTTAGTGTTACGGATATGTTAGATCATAGACCTGTGCAGCAAAACAATGAAAACACAAACGAGTCTGAAAGCAGTTATGATTCTATGACTCCAAATACTTATTTTGAAAACATTATACTTGACAGTGATTTTGACGGAGAAAACGCGTCAGATATTGAAAGTATATTTGAAAGACGGAGACATATAAATCACAATCAAATTTTGTGTCATAACATAGACAATACAGATCATATAAATTTGAATTCACAGCACTTAAATTCAGAGACAGCCTCAACATCACAATATCAAGTGAGAGACATTAATGATAGTCAATATCTATTTAATAGATTTTGGACTGATTTAAAACAAATTACAAAAAAACCAAAATCCAAATAATTTTTAGTTTTATAGTTAACAAAATTTTTTTTCTCTCCTTTTTTCTTTTTCAATTAAAATTAGTTTTTAGCTTAACATATACAACATATACAAATTTATTTTTATAGTCGAATGATAATTATATATATACCTAGTCATTCGAACAAATATTTGAAAATTTGAATTTATAGTTGTCTGAGTCTATCAGACAATACTCGTTAAGACATTCAATTGTTTATTTTTATAGACGTATTTACACATCTTTAGACTATTAACCTTTCGGTACTTTTATTTTATTTCTTTAAAATAAAATAAGAGTCAACTTAAGACTCATTTGATTACATGTTTGTTATGAGTCTAGTGAACAAACAATAGCTTATGTCTGATCGTTCAGACAAATCGCTTAAAAATACCGATCCTTAGACTATGAGACGACAGACTTAAAATTATAGATTAAAGTTTGCCGACTAAAATCCAATTTTATGTTTGCGAACAGCAATAGATTTATGAGTCAGTGTGTCATAAGTTGTTTGCGTTTATGACCACTTTCTCACGCCTAAAGTTTATTCAGAGTTTAACGCGAATTAAGGTTATAAGCGTTACAAACTTTAATACAGAAACGCTTATAATGTAAACGTAAAACAAGTGACGCTAAGAAAATATAATCGTCAGTTAAATCCGATATGATTTAGTATTCATAATTGATTTAATATCAGAATAAGTAAACTAATAGATGCATAGGAATGCATTGAAAAATATAAAAATGTAAAAACTCACACTTTCAGTGTGTCACGCATTATAATGATATTATAAAATTTATAACGGATTTAATTGTAGTTATAATCAAATTGCTTGAGCCTTAAACGTTCGATTTCATTCAAAATTTCATTTCACCCATTAATAGCACATTAAATCTTATTTTATAAAAAACAGAAAAACCAAAAAATATAAATTCAAAATACCATTAAAATTTCATGTTTTTAATGTTTAATTAAATACAGTATGGTTTATTAAAACAGTAATCATTTATTAGTAAAATTAATCGCGTTATTGTTATCATAATTAAATTTAGTAAAAATTATCGAAAAATATGTTCGAATAGAACGCCAAAAATATTCAAATTTTCAAAACTAACAAAAACGTTCGATTTGAATGTTTTCATCGAAAACTTTCAAATTTCGAACTAGTATTATTTACAGTTAAAATTATAGTTTAAATTTGTTTTTATTCAATGTAATACAACATACAACATAACAGCAACACAACACACACACTAAAAACTCGTTTACTTTACACATTACATATTTTATTTAAGTAATAGATTTTAAGGGTCTAATTAACAGATTTTAATTAGGATTAAATTTTGCGGGTATTCAGGAGTCATGAACCGGATTACTTTAGAGAAATTTAATTTCCTACAGATTTTATGTATGATTAGTTAAAAAACGCACAATTTTTGAGATTTGATTGAATATGTACGTACAAAACTAGTGATGTTATTCTGCAGATAACAACCAAATCACGGAGTTTTAAACTTAATTAGTTTAGAGTTAAATTGGCCATATTTTTGAAATAAGGTGAAACGCACGAAACCGAAATGGTTCTGCGAATGAGATCCTTATAGTTAGTGCGTGTCAGGAAATAAATAAAATTAATTAAAGGTTTTGAGACCAATTCGGGTAAAATTTGCATCACTAATACAACATCACAAAACACGTGACATTCACATACATAAAACATTCATAACAGTCAGTACATTACATGTGTTAATATTATATTGTATGTGTAATATTAACAACACTTTCACATCGAACCACACTAAGAGTTGTGACCAGTTTTGGGCCAATCAGAGGCTCACGTGTACAGCGAATAAGGCTAAAACAATAGTTATAACTGAGGTTATATAAAGGCTTCAATATGAGTGTTGTCATAGAAAACATCTCATATGTGCATCAGTTAGTGACCAAAAGAATGGATCCGATTGAGACGTTAGTGTTAACTCCTGAGGCTTACCAACAGATAATATTTTTCTGGGCGCGACAACGATTCGAGGAATCAACTGATGGATTTGATCTCGAAAGTATGGCTATTCACGCATCGCTTAATCCAATTTATGGGGATTTGCCTCATATGTACGGAATAGAGTACTTTTTGGCGCGAATTTTTAAGGATAATTTGCTCAAATGGATGGTAAAGATAGCTCAAGCGTTACAGATCGGGATTCAAGCAAACGAATATCAATTATTAATTAAGAAAAATTTTGCAAACAATAAATACGATAAATTATTCAAAGCTAATCGATATGGTTATGTCGTTAAAGGAAGAGTTGTATATCCTTATAATCCATTTTTAGTTTTTGCTGAATTGGCTATAGTTATGGGCATCGAAGACACTCATGTTTATCAAACATTGGCAATTGGCAGACAATACGTGGGAAGAGATACGTTCATCGCTGGTGCGGAAACTCTGTGTCCAATTGTTACAAATTGGTTTCGACAAATTGGCTTCGAATATGAACGGGAGGAACGAGTCTGTAGCAGACAAGATGGTGTTTTGGTCCCAATATTTTGTTTAATTCAGTACAGATTGGAAAATGTGATTAAATGCTTAGATTTTGAAAACATTGTATTTCATGCAATTATTAGCCAAAATTATGAATACGCGAAATATCTGATTCTAACAGTTAAAGCTAACGTTCCGACAGTTAATCACGACATTCGATATGGTGTTTGGGATAGAAATGGAAATCACGACAGATATCACAAAATGAATGATTACCAAAAAATGATAATATTGCCATTGAGAGGTATAGTTTGTACCGTACTATCGAAAGTTTCTCGAATTATTGACGCATCACCTGATAAAAGTAGAGATGCTGTCAAAAACCGAATCAATGCATTTAGCACTACATATGAAGAAAGCATTTTATGCCTCTTATTACGCAAATATGATATTCAATTGGTTGAAGACTTAGCTATCATTAAACTAAACGCAAAAATGTTAGTCTTAATGGCTTCAATTTTCTTCGAAGAACCAAACGTTACTGACAGACAAATGAAAAAATTTGTTTTGGCGAAATGGCTTAATACAGTGGTTTGTCGAGCTTTAACAGCAAAAGAATTTAAAGCAATGCATAACAAATTGAACGGTTTTGTGGAAATGTTTTCCGGTACTTCTATGGATGAGGTTTTAAAGTATTACACACGTTATCAAGAAATCGGTAGAACACCAGTCATTGCGGTATCAAAAACTAAAAGAATGTTAAGGGAATGGTTCTATGAAATGCAGCGCTTATATCAACTCATTAGAGCTGATATGGTGTTCATTAATATGCACAATAACTTCTATCGAGACCTGTTTAGACCGGCAATGATGTTTTGGAATGAATCGATTAATATAATTTCATTCAATAAATTAGTTTTCGGTCCTGACATGGATTTCGGAGAAGAGTTTGAGGACATGGAAGAACAAATCGAAACAGCAAGCGATTCGAGTGATGGCATTGACATTACTGACCGAGAAATTGACGATTAAAACAAACGAAAACGACTGTATTTTTCGTATAATTATTTTTAATATTTTGATTATTATTACATAAACAATTTAATTCATATTTGATTTCAAAAATAATTATATTTTATTCGATACGAAAATTTAATCGCAGATAAATAGTGACAGTTCAATGAAAAAAGTAGTTGAATTCGCATTTACAGTCGCTTTATATCTGTGATACAAAATATTTCGATTTAAACTTATAATTTGGCAAAAATTTTTCAATTGTCTGAAAAATTTGCATCAAAATTTAATATAAAATAAGTTTAATATCTTTCGTGAATCGAATATTGTTTATATTTATATCATATTTATTTAATCGATGGCGAAAAGCCTTTAAATCTTTAATATTTTGGTAAAATTGTTTTAAACATAATTTATGTATAAATCCGGTGATTAGTCTAATATAGCGGCGGAGCACTCACTTCTTTGTGTGATGAGTGCGGACTTACTGCCACACTCATCAAGGAGGGGCAAGTGATGTGTGCCTAAACT